>JAJONR010002988.1:0-98291 GCA_029582245.1 Solanum etuberosum | reverse complement strand
TCAAATATATATATATATATATATATATATATATATATATATATATATATATATAAAGTGAGGACCTTAAAAAATTTGGGATCCAAGCAATTGCTTTAGTAACTATATGGTGGAGACAGTCCTAATGGTCACCAACACAATTGGGTAAAGAGAATAAGGGATGTATTCTTAAAAACATTTTGATTGTCATTTAGGTTTGTTAGATATAAGTTTTATAAACTTTTGTTTTTCTCTAACATAAATTATATAGAAATTAACTTTGACTCATGTCTTATATCAGGTTAAAAGATGTTTTCATATATATATATAATTTAGAAAATATATGCATGTTAACAAAAAGAGTAAACATGCATCATTTGCTAGGCGATAAACTATATATACACCATTTTATAAACGAAGATATATCTACTTTAACACAAAGTAGAGGGACATATTTACCCCTTTTTCCTTGTTTAAAAAGGGATTTTTTTTTTAGTGTATATGTGTGTTTAAGAGTGTTTCTTATTTTCTGTCAAAGAGAAGAAATTGACTCTTTCAAAAAGCTAAAAAGTTTGCTATCTTATGTGACGTTGAAGTTGGACTAATTTTTTTTTACTCCAACATTACAAAACTCTATGAATTTACCTGTAACAGATTACTTATTGGAAATCAATAATTAATTTGTTGTTGGCAAATTCATAGAGTTTCTGTTGTGGAGAATATAATCAGTTCAACTTTAGCATCACATAAGATAGCAAATTTTTTAGCCTTTAATCATATAAAAGAAAAAAATAGAATGGTTGAAGCTTTAGCTATAATTTGTATAAAGAGAAGTTTTTTTTGTGTGTTTAGAATGCTTCTTATTATTACAATATATATTGTACCTAATTCATTAAGAACTTACTAAATATAAACTTTTATTTCAATCTTGAATTTTGAAGAGTGAGTCAAAGAAAATCTTTTATTTATGGAAAGTTGGTTAATGAGTCAAAGAAGATCTTTCATTTATGAAAAGTTGGTCAATGTAAAATGTCTTTGGTATAAATAATCTACCTTATATAGAGATTTACTATCATATTCTTGTGAATAATATCCTGAATACATCCACCTACATATGTCATTTATGACTCAGACTGATATTTTTCTATGGAAATATTATAATTAGTATTTAAGGTGTGTTTGATATGAAATAAAATATTTTTCACAAAAAATATTTATAAGTAGAAAATTATATGAAAATTTCCTTAGTTGATGAAAGATCTTATAATTATGGTGTCATATAGTAAGACATTTTGATTGCTTCGCAATATTGTATAATGTGAAAAGAATACGACCTAATATCTTTTAGCATAGATCGTTGAATGTATAAAATTCTTCTTTTCTCCTGATTGTCATGTCATCACATTAAAATTTTAACAGTAAATTTGTCAAACTCATTTAATTCGACTCATGCCTTATACGCAGTTAAAAAAACGTTCTCATATGTTTAGATTTTAATTTATTTATTTTTAACTATAATTTTTTTATATAAAAAAGAAGAAGTTGCACACCATACTTCAACTATCGAAGCAACACGGTAGTATAACAAAATTATTCCTTACTTATCGTAGATTATATATAACTTGAATAGATAAAATCTTATGAATAATTGGATTACATTATTATTTCATTAGAAATATGCAATCAAATCCTAAATGAGTTTATATAAGTTAAATAAATAATTATAAAAAATAGAGTTTTAATATGACATGGCATGCCATAGAAGAAAAGAAGTGTTTTGTGATGTTTAATAAATTGGGAGGAAAATGACGGTAGTTGAATAATATTCTTGTCCAAAAAAATATAAAAGTGATTTAAACTTGAGTGGTCATTTCGGGAATTAACTTTAGATCTCGTCAAACCTATCTGCATATTTGTTCAAACCAGATTTTACCGGTTCAAGATTTTGCATGGGTATCGAATAGAAATCTCATTGTTTGTAGTGTAGAAATGAATACTTCTCCACCTTAAATTATTTATCATATTCTTCTTTTACACTTCTCTTAATAGAACATTAATTATGAGGAATTTATTATTATTTATCCTTATTTATGTTTTAAGATATGATAATAGTTACTCTATTTATATGTCATAATTGAGATGTTTATAGTCTTTATAACCAATAAATACAAAATATAAAATGAGAAAACATAATTAATTTTATATTAAACTTATAAAATTACAAATTAATTTGAGATAACTATTTTTAAAAATCACAACAAATAATTTTACAGAAGATATCACATTATAACCCATTGGCATTTCAGGAGACTATAACTACTTAGCTGCTAAAACAAGATACCTTTGCTTCATAGCATTTCTAACCTATTTACAAGTTACTTCTTCTGTTGTGTATGATTTCCTGTTTTTATTTTCCAATAATTCAGTTCAATATGGTGTAATTGACATAGTTTTAAAAAAATTAGCCTATGAAGGTAATTGTTCCAACTTTAAGCTGGAAATTATCTGTGAGATTTGGAAATAAAATCTTTACATTAAGAGACTTGATCTTGTCAATCAATCTTTTACCAAATAAATCAGAACAGTTACAATGTCAATCCCATGGAATAACATAAAAATGACATAATTACACAATCTATTTGTTCTCATGTAACAGAAGTATAGGCCATGAGATATACAGCCATCATCAAACCAGGACAATCAAAACAAAAAAAAAAAAACTCACAAGATTTACACACATGTTTCTTCTATTTCCTTGGGAGGTCTTTCAAAGCAGGTCGTTTCTCAGGCCTTAACGCAGTTAAAGTGCCGATATCTCCTTTAACATTTGGAGCATTTTCTTTCATGTCAGCTATCTGAGTTAGTTTGTTAGGGGTTCCATGTATCAGAATGCTTCTGGCATTCTTCTTTTTCACAGTGGAGTTCAAGTGCTTGGCAAAAGATGTTTTAGCCACACCTGCTGCTGGGGTTAAAGCTACTTTCTTTTCAGCCAACTCATCCTTTTTCTCAAATATCAATGTACCTTCACCAGCAATGCCTAAATGACATGACAAATGCATAATTAGTATAGTCAAACCTAAATGTTCGAAATATATCAGACAAATCCAGCAGGTATCAGCCTTGTTTACCTTCCTCAATAAAGCTAATGCTTTCATGAGATTTAGAAGTTGATAACACTGCTTCGGTTGATTCATGCTCCTTTTTATCAAAAGAATCCTCATCTTGTTGCTTAGCTGCACTTGACTTCTCTTGATCATTTCCACACTGAAGCTCTTCTGCGAATATTCCAGGCATGTTCATTTGTGTGGTGAGACCTGAATTGTTAACATTCATAGACGTGCTCTCATTTGATTCAAATATAACAAGCCTGTCCCCCTCAGCAGCAAGATCATCTTCCTTAGAAACATGTTGACATTCATTTGTGAAAGCAGTAAACCCCTCAGTGCTCGAAACATTTTCTATCGCATAATGTTCTGGAAAGTGGATCTGCTCATCAGCAGGCAAAACTGTTGAATTGTTTTTTGCATATTCATCATCATTGGTAATATTGTCTAGGAAATCGTTACTGATATTGCTCACTTCTAATTTTTGCACTTCATCTCCCTTAGTCTCTTCTACTGTTATGATAATCGGTTCCTGACTTCTTAATGCAGTGGATTCAGCATCAAATTCAAGAATTCCACTTTCTGAAATTCATTACTAAGTAAGCAGTTTTAAATTTTGGAGAAAAATATTAATAAAACAAAATAATTCAAGATAATTGAAAGTTAAAGATCACAAAATCTTCATAAAGTTGCCTCTTAGGTTAAGAAATGGATACCCTGAGGTTACTAACCTCTATGTACAAATTTCATGCACAAAGAAAAATATTAATAAAACAAAACAATTCAAGATAACCTGAGGTTGCCACATTGTTGCTCATACAGACTTATTGAACTCACCAGCACTAACGGAAAGGCCATCGGTCTTCCTTGTGCTCTCCTGAGTTCTGTTCTCAGTTTTGATGTCAGTTAAAAGAATGCTAGGTTGTTGGCAAACTGCATCACTTACAGCACCACTTTTTGCTGCTTCATCAGTGTTCATCAATTCGTCTTCAATAGATTCTTGATATGGTACTGGATGATTGTCTTCCTTGCCCTCAGCCAGAGCATCATTTTCTGTGACTTCCCCTTCCTCATGCAAGGGCTCGAACAGATGGGCAGAATCAATTTCTGCATCATTGGCAGTCCAAATATCAGGCTTATGCATCTATTTAGGGACCTTACAAAATAGAAAATGAGAAAAGTGTACGAGTAAAATCTATATTTCCTCAATACTTTTAGGATTAGGAGCCAATCATTCTAAAGAACTACCTGATAATATCCGATACTTCATTTGGTAATAATAATCCCGATAGCACTGCCACATTTCTTAACCATCAAAAGCATAATTCAGCGGATAAAGAGGGTGTTTGGATGAGCTTATAAGCCGGTCAAATTGGCTTATAAGCAACTTTTGGCTTATCTACGTGTTTGGCAAACATCAAAGTGTTTATAAGCCTTGTGCAGTTGTGCTTCTAAACCATAAGCTATTTATCCCCAGCTTATAATTTTCATCTTACAAGCACTTTCATTTGATCAAATGTTTTAATATTTTATCCTTAGTATTTTTAAACTTCCTCTATATAGTGTTCCAAGAAAACTGATTTCAAATGTTTCAAGCATCTGAAGACATAGTTTCTTATTCTTCCACCTGCACTTCATTTAACCATTCCAAATTCATAATTGTACCATTCAAGAATTCATTATATTATATACTCAGACTTGCAAATTTATCACACACACAACATCGAAAACGAATATTACCTTTCTGTGTCTCCAGTTCTGTCTGTCTGGGAACATTGTCATCGTTTGTTTGAAACCAATGAAGTGTAGCTTCACCTGTATCATCAGTTATTTCATTTGGAAATTGACGATCTCCGTGCTGTTCAAAATTTTGTTCCCGAGTGTTAAGGAGCTTAACACCATCCAGATACTTGAAGATATCTTCCTCACAATCAGGACTTTCCTCAAACTGTAGTGGACGTGTACCTTTTGATGGTGTAGGAAACAGAGGTCCTCCTTCAAATTGTACAATCTCTTTGGAGAAATGAGATCTTTTTGTTCTATCGGAACCTCCACTAATAATCTCTACAGTAAGTGGTTCTCCAGAAAATTCAAACCCTTGCTTAGGCTGCTTACCAGCCATTTCAGAAGCCATTGCGATCATTGCTGTCTTCAATTGACAACTAGAAGCTTCACCCAATCTGGAAGAGCTTGCTTCTTTGATTGGGGTGGCAAACTGCAGTCTCAAGTGATCTTCAGTACCATCATTAAAAGCATCAGATGTTTTAATGTTCCCGAGACTGCTCTTATTGATCTCCAGCAACATTTGTTGTTCAGAAAATCCAATATCATCACATGTAGGCTCTGAAATAGGAGAAGCACTTTCGTTTGGACTGCTCTGATTGATCTCCGGCACCATTTGCTGTTCAGAAAATCCAATATCATCGCATGTAGGCTCTGAAATAACAGGAGAAGTACTTTCATTTGCAATTCCAACATAAATATCTTCTTCAAGACCTCTAGAGACATCTCCTCTTAGCAACAAATTCCTGTCAGCCACTGTTTCCTCAATTTTGTGTTCCTCTATGTCAAAAATTTCATTAACACAGATTTCATGTATTGTATTCACCTCTGTGTCTCTAACCATTTCTCCTGACATTGCAACATCTGCTGTCTTAGGTTCTTGAGGAGAAAATAGCAACAAATCCCTGTCAGCCACTGTCTCCTCAATTTTTTGTTCCTCTATATCAACAATTTCCTGAACACAGCTTTCATGTCTTGTACTCATCTCTGTGTCTCCAACCATTTCTCCTAACGTTGCCACATCTGCTGTCTTAGTTTCTTGAGAGAAAAACTCATAATTCCGCAATGGAGTCATGTTTTTAGCTGACATTCCAGACAGCATATTACCTTGACCTTCATTGTTCTCTTCTTCAAGAGTACTGGATTCTTTCATGCACACAGCAGTTTCTTTGATCTTAGGTTTTTGAGAAGAAAGCTCATCCTTGCGAAATGGAGTCATGCTTTTAGCTGATGTTGCAGAGAGCATATTACCCTGACCGTCATTGTTCTCTTCTTCAACAGCACTGGATTCTTTCATCCACTCAACAGTTTCTTTGATCTTCTCAACTTTATTCTGTTCTTCAGAATGTTTAGAATCTATGCTCTCAGGCTCTTCCATATCCATAGCACTTGGATGTACAACTGGAAAGACACTGTTATGAGAGAGACCTTGAACATTGCCAGACATAAAAAGTTTCTTGTTTTCTGTCATCCTTGGAGTTCCATCCATTTGATCCGTAGACTGGGTAATGTTGGGTGAAGCAAAAGGCATTATCAATTGATCTTCTGTGCATCAGGAATTAACACTATTAATGCACAATAAAGCAGCAAATAGAAGATGAAGGAGAGTCAAATTTAGTTTATACAGTCTGGGAGATAGTTCTGGACTAACCTTGTTCATTTTCAGCACCAAAGTTGAAAGCAGTTATATGTGAAGTCTCAGGAGCTACAAGAAATAAGGCTTTGATGTTAGTACAAGAAGCTTAAACAGAAACAAACTAATTTCATGTTTGAACACTCAGCTTGTGTAAATCCATTATGGCTAAAATGGATAATTTACTACCTTGGTCGACTCCTATAGACCCGGCTTCAGATTCACTGAGATCTCTTTCCACTCCACTGCAAATATAAGATTTCATTTCATGACTTAGGCTACACTTTCCTTTGGTAGAAGTAGTCTCTTGGTTAGTGCATTTCACAGAGACTGGTGAGGCAAATGAAGTCCTTACTTGTTCCACTGTTACAATAGACATCCCTTAGCAAATATTAGAAACCAAAAAAACAAAGAGGGCAGAAAAGAAGAACAACTGAAAATCCAGCAGGAAGGCAGAAACTGGTCTTTCAAAAGAGACCATGTCAAAAAAAAGGAATTTCAGAACCAACCTTGCTTGTTCTCAATCAAACCCCTGACAGATTCACTTAAATTTTCTTTTCCGCTTGAGCCAAGTCCTCTAGTGGTCATTGCTTCTCCACTCAATTGATTTTGAAAAAGGTAGTGCCGGTCTCCAACAGATTGTGAAACAACAGAGGGCGTAGCAAACAAACCTTTAAGATCTTCCCCCACTGCATCAAATTGAAGAGTTGGACATGTTTATTAAGTTTTACAAAACAATTACCATTACCAGCAGATGATGCAGCTGTATGTCAAAAGATACTTACGAAGTGATAAGTGAATATGGTCAAAGTAAGAAAATTGTTGGTTGAGACCCTCATCCCTTGAATCACCATCCAAAAAAGCTTTCTTTTCTTCTTTAGAATGTGAAACATAACCAGGAGTGGCAAACAAAATTTTTAACTCTTCACCTGTTGCATCAAAAAGGGTATAGAAATGAGCAAATTGCAAAGAACAGGAGGTAAGAAAACCTCAAAACTACCTTGCTTCTCTTCATCACTATCCTCTGATGGAGTTACATGTAATGTGATGCCATCACCAAGAATTCCAGGTTCTGCAACTAAAAGAGATGGTCAATGTATTATGAAATTCATAGAATCGGTAAGTAATGAAAAAATGTTGCTTACCTTGAAGATCTAGAACTGCTTTTATGGGACTTGAAACGGTTTTCTCGGAAGCAGCCACCTCCAAGTTTCCACATTCTTCTGCATGAATTTCACCTTGACTTGTGAAGGTGGGTGAATCTAGATCATAATTAGCTTCCACTAGATCAGATTCAACGTCTGGTTGTTCCATAGGACCAGATTCAGCTTCTACTTCAGAAATTTTGCCTTCCATCTCATTGCTATGATTGAAAGCACCTAGATTGTCCAACAAGACATTACTAGACAACCCCTCATCCAACTCTTTTGCATAGTCCGTTGCAGTTAGCTCTTGTTCACCATAATTCACACCAACAGAAACAACACATCGAGTCTCTGATGGTTCTTTAAAACCAGAATCAAGCTTCTCTTCCATATTATCACTCTGGTTTACTGAACAGTTATCAAGAACTTCCTTAGATGATCCTGAGTCAAATTCTTCTGCAGTATCTGCTGCAATTGCACCATGCTCCAGTTTGTCAGAAGTTATGTCATTTGGAACTGCATCATCAACCAAAACAGAACTAGGACATAGGCCTCTGCTTTCAGGCTCCTGTTCACCATGAGTTACCCCCTCCATAACAATACATCCAGTCTCTGATTGTTCTTTCAAGCCAGCATCAAAGTGCTCTTCCATATTATCAAGAACTTCATTAAATAAATCCGTGTCAACTTCTTCGGCATTATCTGCCTCAACTGTTCCATGCTCCTGTTTGTCAGAAATTATGTCATTTGGAACTGCATCATCAGCCAAAGCAGAACCAGGACATAGGACTTTGCTTGCAGGCTCCTGTTCACCATGACTTACTCCTTCAGTAACAACACATCCAGTCTCCGATTGTTCTTTAAAGCCAGAATCAAGGTTTTCTTCCATATCTTCACTCTGGCTTGGTGAACAATTAACAAGAACTTCATCAGACAATCCTTCTGCATTATGTTCTGCTATTGAACCATGCTCCTGTTTGTCAGAAGTTATTTCATTTGGAACAGCATCATCAGCCAAAATTGGACTAGGACATAGATCTTTGCCTGCAGGCGCCTCATGATCACACTGTAAAAGTTCCTCAACTAGGTTCTCCTTGGGTGTAGCTGCAAATGCGAGATAATGAATTAGCACTCTTCACAAAAAAAGGCATAATGTTAACTTATGACTAGATAGACTAACCATTGGAGTTGAATGAATCACTGAATGGATCAGATATGGAATCATTTTCAGATGGGGAAGCATTTGCATCTACAAGTGGTCCTTCCTCAATCAATTTGTCAGCTAGGGGGCTTGACTCAGCTGCTGCATCATCCTTAGTTCCAGAATCAAGGATCTCTCCCATATTATTACTCTGGCTTAGTGAACAATTATCAAAAACGTCATTAGATAACCCTGTGACAAATTCTTCTGCATTATCTACTACTGTTGCACCAGGCTCCTGTTTGTCATAAGTTAGGTCATTTGAAACTGCATCATCAGCCAAAACAGAACTAGGACATAGGCCTTTGCTTGCAGGCTGCTCCTCGTGGTCAGACTGCAAAAGCTCCTCGACTAGGCTTTCCACAGGTCTAGCTGAAAATACGAAATAATGAATTAGCACTCTTCACAAGACAATGCATAATATTAACCTAAGTCCAGATACACTGACCGTCAGAGTTGAATGGATCACTGAATGGAAGAGATTTCGATGCGGAGTTATTTTCAGATGGAGAAGAATTTGCATCTACAAGTGGTCCTTCTTCAATTAATTTGTCGGCTAGGATGCTCAACTCAGCAGCTGTGTCATCCTTGGTGCCAGCGAGAACTATATTGACATCATCTGGTACAGCATCTAGCTCATTCGGACCTGAGATATTACAATCTTTATTGTCTGGTTCTCTGACTATTTCTATGTCCTCAGGCATGAGTACTTCTACTTCCACATTTGATCTTTTAAGTCGGCCCTGCTGCTTCTTCCCTGCAGTACTTGTCTTTTTATCAACTGATGCCTTGACACTTGCTTTTGAACTACTTATGGACTGTATCACCAAGTCTAAATCTTGAAGGGTGAACTTGTTGGTAGAATCTTTATCTTGAACAGTGCAATTTCTCTTTGTCAGCTTATTCTCACCCTTTTCCTTCTTATCATCTGAAACTGCTGCAAGAGTATGCCTAGAAGCACTCCTTCCGGAAGGTCTCCTCTCTTCTTTTACCACAGAAGTTTCTTCTTGCACTGATCTGTCCAATATCTTGGTGTCTACATTTGCATTAGCAACATTCCTTCTAGACCATCTCCTCTCTTCTAATTTATTTTCAGCAGTATCATGTTTAGCAAGTACAGGATCTTCCATTTGTTTAGCAAGCCTTTTAGACCACTTTGAAATCTTCTGGGGTTCTTCTTTTGTCCTTTTACTTCCAATCTCACCATCATTAGCAATTAAGGTTTTTTTCTCCTTTACAACCACAACTTCATCACTTCTTACTTTCTCCAAAGAAGGAACAACAGATTTGCGCCTATTACTTCTGATAGGAACTTCTCCAGTTTGAAGAACCACTTCAAGAGTCCCTTGAGATTCAGTTGGTCTATCTATTTTATTTTCAGCAATATCATCTTTGGCCAATACTGAATCTTCCACTTGTGTAGCAAGCCTTTTTGACCGCTTCAATGCCTTCTGGGGTTCTTCTTCTGTGACTTTTTGCCTTAGCTCATCATCATTAACATTTAAGAAATTTCTTTTCTCCTTCTTGGCCGCAACTTCATCACCTCTCAATTTCTCCAAAGGCAAAACAGATTTACGCCTATCACTTCTTCTAGGAGGAACTTCTACAGGTTCTTCAAGTTGAAGAACCACTTCATGTTTCCCCTTTGATTCAACAATTTTGGTTCCACTTTCCGATGTTGAAGCTTCTACAGTCAAGCTAGACTGATTTCTAGTCCTACCCCTAGTAACCATCTTTTCTTTAGTAATATCATCACTCAACCTTGATCCCTTATCCTTATTAGCTATCCTTCCAGACCTCTTCAAAGCCTTTTCGGGTGCCTCCACTACACTATTCTGCCGAGACTCTCTTGTGATTACTCTGACTTCATCTTTGACAGCTTCAACTGAAGATTCAAAAAATTCAGTACAAAGCAGTTCCTCACTTGTCTCAATGGCTTTCTTACCCCTAGTCTGGTTCCTTTTGTTACTGACATTATCCTCAACTGGTTTCAAGTTCCGAGACCTTGTATCTCGAGCTGGCTTCTCCGCAACCTCCTCCCTTACTTCAGCATCAACCTCAATTTGAACAGGCAAGGTCTGATTATGAGCCATAGATTTCCTTCTTGTTACTCTTTTCAGCTCCTTGGCTTTTGTTTCAGACTTTGTGCACTCATCCATGTGACCACCAGTAATGAATGTCACTTTCTTGTCCCTCTTCTCTTCCCTAACAATTACCTTTTCACTTTCGTCCATCTTCGGCTCCTCTTGAGAATCCTTTACACTCTCTTTAGCATTTTTTCGACTTCTTACTCTTCTACTCATCCGTACTCCATCATTCGCTCCCTCATTTTCTTCCCTCTTTTCCTGTATAATAACTACTTCCTTGTTCTTCAATGTTCTTTTTGTGGTCACTCCAACTTCATCCTTACTCTTACTCACTGAAATTACACTATCTTTCACCCGCCTTGTCCTTCCCTTTTTCTCAGTAACACTATCTTCTATATTCACTCCCTGCGACCTAGTAACCCTAACTGGACTATCCAAAATGCCTACTTTTAACCCATCACTCCTAACATTCAAATTGTTCGTGTACAACATTGTCTTCCGCCTCCCTCCCCTTTTCACTTGAGCCGATCTCGTAAACTCAATAACTTCATTATCAGGACTAAACCTCACTTTCTTTACCTTCCTATTAACAACATCAGACTCATTCTCATCCAACATCTTTAAACATGATCGCCCTCGAGTTAAGGGTTTTTCATCATTTACCTAAACATTAACGACAAATTTAACCAAAAAGACAGAAATTTTCTTGACACCCAGAAAACAAATAAAGAAATTAAGATTGCCCATTACCTTAAGAAGTGAAGAAAGCTTGTTGGCCATTTCTAAATTGGTGAAATTTGCAGGAATTCCATGTTCTTTGCATAGTGCTTGTAGTTGTTTCCTTTTCATATTTTCAAAATCCATCTCTACAATTTTTCAGCAATCAATCAGAAAAAAATGGAAAAGAAAGAACCAAAAAAAAATTTGGCAGGAAGATCATACCTGAGATAGAGAATTTTGGTTTTCGTTGTGAAAAATTTGAAATTTGGGGCACTGTTTGAATTTAACTGAAGGGATAAGGGTTTGAAATTTGAATTTGAGGGATTTCCCGCCTCTTAACGAACCCGACCCGATCACGTGCAGCAAAGCGTGTTTGGGAATTTTCCGATGGAGCGTACAAAATAAAGGAGCTTTCTTTTTTATTTTTTATTTTACTTTTACATTTGTTTTGGATGGTTGTTACCCGTGGTATTTTATTGTATTGTTAATTTAAATACAATATTTGTTTTGATTGTTACTTAAATTCTATGGTATTATATCGTTTAAATTCATTGTTAGATAATGATAAAAAGATTCATTTTATGTTACAGATCGATTTGGTGTGATCACGTCTTTAACTTAGTATTTTTTCCTCATTTTATCTTTATTTATTATTTAATAATTGTATTTCATCTTTTATCCTACATTTTTATAGTAGCTCTATCACGTACCCTACATTTTTTTATAGATTTATCATTCAAATTATGAATGTGATATTTTATAATGACAGAAAACAATACAATATATCCAAACATTATATTTATTAAAATGATACAGTATGATACAATGCAATATAATATAATACAGTAAAATAAAATACATTATGAGACAATACGTAATAACCAATCAAACGAAGTGTTACTAGACTAGATGACGTGGAGGAAATCTAGTGTAGTGATGAATTAGAATACAAACAGACTTGTAAAGTTCAGGTTGGTGTGCATTTAATCAAATTTAATAGATTTGGGGATCCAAAGCATTCTTTTCATGACGATCCGACCTTATGTCTCTTATCCAATCTCATCCGTCTAACTTCCTTTAATCCAACCGCCATACAATGCTCTAAGCATACATTACACGTCTATTTTGATTATTACTTAAATTTTATTATATCGTAGTATTTAAAGTCATTGTTAAATAATGACAAATGACTCATTTTATTTAATGACTTATTTGATGTGAACGCGTTGTTACTTTAATATTTATTATTTTCATTTTGTCTTTATTTATTATTTAATACTCCATTTGTTCAATAATAGTTGTGCACTATTGACTTGACACATGGATTAAAAATCATTAAATGATAGAGGTAATTTTACCAAATCACGCAAATAGCTCATTTGAAAAATGAATAGTATTTAATAGTAAGGATAAATAGACACAACATGGTAAATTACTCATTGGTTTTATAAACAGGAAAAGTATTGTTGGACATCCTAAAATAGTGTAGTGAATAACTATTGTTAGACCGAGGGAATAATCATATTTCATTTTTTATCCTACTTTTTCATAGTAGTTCTACCTTGTACCTTACTTTTCTTGTAGTTTATCATTCAAATTATATATATGTGACATTACATAACGATGGATAACGATACAATCTATCCAACATTATACTCAATAAAATAATACAATATAATATATATATATAGTTTATACCTATAAATTTTAAACACTGTAAAAAAAGTATCTAATCATACCAAGGCCAAAATATTAGTTGCATCAATTGAATGATTAAAACAAAAACATAAAAAAAAAAACTAATGTGAACTTGAGAGACTCTTAAAAAAATTATCTTCATAAGACGAAAGTTGTGAAAATGATGATTTTGAACTAGATGTGTGTTTATACTAACTAGGAGAGAGAAAATTAGATATATTTAAATAAGGTGAGAGTGACTCTCCTACAAATATAAAATAGCTAGGGTAAAATAATTTGGATATGTGAAAAGGAATGCATAGATAACTCAACTTGGAGATGTGAAATATTGCCCATAGTGAATTTAAGGAGAAGTAAAGGTAGATTGGAGAAATATTTGAAAGAGGTAATTAAACGAGACACGACAAATCTTTTCAATTTACTGATGACACGACCTTAAATAAAAGGTTATAAAACATACCAATCAAGATAGAAAATTAGTACTAGATAGAAAATTACTAGTAATAGTATTCCCTTTTTTAGGTAGGAAAAAAAAAGGCAACAAAGTCTGTTATTGTAACGATCCGAATCGTCGTTATTTAGGAAAGGAAAAACTGGGCCCATCATCCCGCCAGAGCGGGCCAGATGCCGCCAGGGCGGCGGCGCTCCAGCGGGATAGTGCGCACCCGAGCGGGATGGACGGGACAGAATTTAAATAACGCGAAGTATTATTTTCTCATTTTTTCAAAAACACCAAAAAGAGGCGAGGATCACCCCAAAAATCCTCAAAAGGCTGCACTAGGCTTGGGATTGGGAAGGAAGGAGAAAGAGATTTCTAGCGTAAGGATGTCGATAGCTTGCGGATTTTCGGTCAAAAATTCACCTTCTCGTCGTTCGGAAACCAGGATTGGAGCTACAATCCCTCTATGACTGCTTGGCGCCCAGGTAGGCTAGGTTTATTAATTGAGTAGTTGTAAATCTGTGATTCACTACGTAGTATATTGGTAATAGATGGTATAATTTATGCGTAGGCTTTCGTGCACCGAAATAGGGGATGGTTGTACATGTATTCCTAGGTGTTACATCAGACGTATGTCGTAGAAAGAACCCTCATCATGTGAACTAAGGTTAGGTGATGGTTTATTTCCGATTGTGTGATATAAACCTGTTAATGGCTTCGTTATATGCATACATGCATAGGATTAGAGATGTATGAATCAAACCTAAGGAAAAGACTAAATATGTACAATTGCATGCCATGAACATAATACTTGATTGTATGATTATGAGTATGTTCATTATAGGTGTGATTGTGATTGTAATGATTGGATTGGGTGTCACGTACCTACACATTTACATGCATTGGATCGGGTATCACGTACCGACACATATACATACATTAGATCGGGTGTCACGTACCGACACACATACATACATTGGATTGGGTGTCACATACCGACACATATACATGCATTGGATCGGGTGCCACGTTCCGGCACACTAACAATTTGGGCGTGGGTTCCATGAGAGAACCACTTGTGACTGATATTTCGTATCTATTTGTTATTGATAATGTGGAACTGTATGTTGCTCTTGAGTTGACAACTGGTTTAGTGCATTCTATGTATATACGTTGTTGGGCTGTGCCGTAAGGTAAATTGGGTATATCTCGTTAATGGATGAACTGTGAATGGTCAGGCCCAAATCGGGATGTGATAAGGTAAGCGGAGACCGAGGGTCCAGGTGTTACTATGTGTTACTTTAGAGAAGTGGTATGTGTTCTTAAAGCTGTGAATTGGGGTGGTGTTATGTCGTAGATGTTAAATCGTTAAGCATTACCCTGGGAGGGAATTAGTATTGAAACGGTTAACAAGCCTTGATAGAATGTACTAGGGAGTCAAGGGTTGAGTGGTGATGTGGAAGAAGTAAGGGCATGTCGTGAGTGGTTGGACGGGTTGGTAGTAGTTATTTTCGGAATCTCCTCTAAGAGATAGAATGATTAAGTTATGAGCAAGAATGGAGCGAGTAAGGGTTAGAGTCAAATGTACTAGTATATGTTAAAATATTCGGGAATGGTAAGGGCTGGAAGATATAAAGGTGGAAGAATGAACAGTCTTATTGCATGTTTCCTGCTAGTCGATTTCTTATATTATGCAGTGGGTATCAGGTTGACCGATGATGCCTACCAATACATGTGGTTGTACTGATACTACTTTTGCTATGCTTTTTTGGCATAGTCTGGTTGCAGGGTTAGTGATGTTTCGTAGGTGAAGACGAAGACAATCTCCAACAGCTTTTATTTTTCCTTTCGTGTGGTGGGAGCTGCGTCATGTATTAATTATGTATACCTTGTAATCTTAGTAGCTCTTGTGCCTGTTTAGACTAGATCCTTGAGGAAGTTAATTACTTTACAAGTTAACTTTGAACCGTTTAAAACCTTTATTTATAAAATTTCATGAAATTCCTTTTATCTCCAGTCTTCTTAATTTTCCACACTTTTAAAACGTTTGGGAATCGAGGGTTCTCCTACTTAGATGTTAGAGTAGGTCACGCACGGCCCGATGGGTTGGATCGTGACAGTTATAGATTTGGCCATGTCCAGTTGATTTTGATGTCTCTTATAATCTCCTAAATTAGTTGAACATTATTTTGCTATGCTTTTGCCTTTTAATAAAATTTGTTTGAGAAGTTGATTTTGGAATGGGTAGTATCTCAATCAATTTTTCATGCATTACACTAGTCAGTAGCCAAGGTCATGTATTAAAATTGTTCAAATTTATCGGCCACAGATCAACTTATAATATTTTTTTCCACTCTACGAAACTTAACATTTCGTATTAAACGCACTCTAAATATCATACTAGGAGGGGAGTGCCCATGCAAGGATTTAGACCACTATAAAAAAAAATGGTAACATAGACCTTAATAGCATAATCAATATAAGGAAGTATATGATTTTTCACTTTTGTTTGACACAGAAACGACCAAATTTGGTAAAATTGGACAGAAAATTGGCGAAGACAACAAAGTGTAGGGGAAAGAATAATTCCATCAAAACAAGTGTGAGTTCATCGGACGAACCCAAAAAGTAGACAGACACAACAAATCAAGAGAAACAGCAGGACGTCGTTTTTGCACAAAGTAGAGGAACGATTTGCAGATCCAAGAGGGGAAAAACGAAGATGCAACTTTGTCGTTCTCACAAGCAGCAAGGTCGTGCACAACAAAACTGTTGGTCTTGCAGATTAGGGCACGAAGGAAGGTGACTTTTTCCAAGAAACATTAAAGCAACAATCTGAAAAGGAGAACAGATTGGAAAGTCAACTATGAGACGCGTGGATGTCAAAATACATGGGAAGTAACTAGGGGAATAAAAAGAGATGGCCAATATTGTTAGGTCAGTAGAAAAGGTAAATGACGGAAATATTTGGACGACGTAGAGATACTCACACTTATTTAATTAGATGGATGTGATTAAACTGGGGAAAAGCTTCTTCCAAGAGATTTTCTTCAACAAAGTTATAGAAAATCTAGTCAAACTATCAACTATTGTATTCAAACATTTAGGAGTATATATAAATCTGACATGATTCAACATGCTTAATTTTTTTTTAAATATCTCTACACATCACTTCTATCTCTCATGAATTAGACACTCATTCTCAAATTATATCAACAACATTTTTTGCATAATTTAGATTTTTCACTCTATTACATCCATTGTTGATGGCATATTCAAGAACCTTTCTAATAGTAATTGATTTGACTGTCACAACTATTTTAACATATTGAATTGGAGAACCATGGACATGACACAGTTTACCAAAGCTATTAAAAGCCACAATATTGATACTTGTCCTTCTATCTCATTCAACAATCCTTCATGTGTCAATTATAAAATTCATCCTCTTGTAAATTTATTAGTTTAATCACATGATGATATCTCAACACATGAATTGACAATATCTTGTTTAGGTATTAGTTCTAGTTAAAGGTGGACTAACTCTTGAGGGTGTGGGTGCACGTGCACCCGTTCATTTTGATTTTTTGTTATTGTGTATATACACGTATATTCATAAATAAGGATTATATAATTAATGTGTACCCTAAAACATATATGTTGAGTTTGTATAGTGGTCCAACCCCTCGTTGTTGAGCATCTTAGCAACTCGCGCGTCCCGAGTTCGATTCTTCTTGTTGTATTTTCTTTTTGTCAATTTTAATTGTTTTTCCAATAAAGACCTAATAAAAAACCTGAAGCGAGATTCTAACTAGCAATCTCAAAGTGTACCCTAAGGGTCAAGGCCATCAAATAATAGAGTGAACTATGCTAGATTTTGTATAATTTATATTTATATACTAGTAAAATTATTCGCGCCTCGCGCGAGAATTTAATTTGGTTATGTTTAAAAAAAATCAACATACCAGAGTGATGGAGTTCAATTTGAAACTACACTTCTATTCCAATCACAGTATCGAGAAACACATCTATTACTTCAAGAAAAGTATTTACATCTTGCAGTAAACTTGATAGAATTTATTCATACTTCATATTGAATATTAGCAATTAATTTATTGTGTAGTTATCTATGTCTTTGAGATTAAAAGAGGCTCCAATCTAGTCATATTCCTCTATAGGTCATCCGGCACACCCTTGAACCCAAGTCAAAAGTATATTAATTTTTGTCTTCTTTTCCTAGTTCACTTCGCACATCAAGGTGAGATGAAGTTTTTAAGGTCTTTATGTCCTTACAATTACATACCAAATTTGAATTTTGTCTTCAAGAGATGGTAGTATAGAACTTTAAGGAATTTTTTTTATCGTACCTTCAACAATTTCAGTAGAGAAAACTTGAGTGAATACTCAATTAACATGTGTTATTTAATCTGTACTAACAAATACTTATAACAATAACTTTGCAGAAACATAAACAACAAAGTTTAAAACATGTACTCAAAAACAACAATTAATAACTTAAGCATAAATTAATGACTGTAAAAAAATAAACCAGGATCTGTAACAATAGAATGAAACAGAAAAGAAAAAATCGAACCCACTGAATGCATAGTGTCCCCTTAAGGAAATTATTCCCCTTTAGTACTCGAGGTTTATAGGAATAGATCCTCTCAGGATCGAACGATTCTATTCACCAGTGTATTTATACAAAAACAATGGTGTCAGTGAGCCACTCAACAAGAGCAAAGTACACGAATATTTAATTGTGCAGAAGAAGAAGAAGAAGAAGTAGTTCAGAATTTTCGTTGTTTTAAAATGAGAGAAAATCCCTCTATTTATAGACAACAAAGGGTAGTGTGAACAAATGCTTATTGTGCTTCATCGGAAAGGTTACAATTCTTCGAAAAAGTTACAACCCTTCAGAAAGGTGACAACCTTTCATAAAAGTCGCAACCTTTCATAAACGTCGCAACTTTTCATAAAAGTCACAACTTTTCATGAAAGGGAAAGACTAGTTTTGAAAAATAAATAAATTTAAAAGGAAATCGTGGTTTGTGGTAGCACCACGTAGGCAGGCCTAAGGTTCTCTTTTATATATATATATTATTGCTTCACTAACTCACATCCGCTTTTAGTAGTGCCCTGTCGTCTTCCAATCCTGAGTTCGCCTTTGGTTCTAGTGTCCTTCCACGTTAAGAGACTGTTTGATAATATGTATGAAAATAATGTTGAATATGGCGTATTAATAATATTTATATTAATTAATTAAATTGTGATTATTTCTCACATCTCTCATCCTCACCATCCCTTTACGGGTGTGCATTCAATTTTTTCGGTTTGATTTTGTACTATTCGATTTGAATTTTTTGATTTTTGATTTTGAAAAAGTGTAACCCAATCTGATCCAAAATAAATTTGGTTTAGTTTGATTTTCCTCTATTCGGTTCAACTTTTTTCGGTTTGATTATTCGGTTATGTCAATAATTAATAACATAACCAATAATAATATTGAATCTCTTAAATATAGTTCTAATATAAATTACAAGGAAAATATAAAACACAATACTTTTAAATATTCCTATTATAGATGTCCAAACATAAAAAACATAAACTTAATCATAATGAAAGACAATAACTAAAAAAGGACAAAAGTAATTCGGTCCCACTTAATTCTAAACCTAATTTTTTTTTTATATATATATATATATTCATATTTTCAGTTTTTATTTTTTTAAATTCAAAACCAAAAAACTAAACAAAGTAAATTATATATCCAAAACCAAACCTAAAGATCAATCCGAATAAAAAATTAATTTGATTTTTCAATTTAATCCGAATACTACACACCCCTAATCCCTCAATCTCCTTGCTTTGACCTTTCATAATAATTCCCTTTTTATATGACAAAAGAACAAGTAGAATTCACTTAACAAAGATTATGGTGCAATTGGTAAATACTTTTCATCCTTAGCCAAAAGGTACGAAGTCAATGCAGTTTACGACATTCTGGCACGAACCCAGATCTAATCTAATGTGAATCCAAAAAAATCACTTAATTTCCTTCAAGACCCAAAAAGTACTCTACTTTTCATCCGAACTTGGAAGATTTCTTGAGAAATCAGCTGTTTCTTTTCATACAACTGAGTTATGTAAATGTTTTGTTTATCTTTTGAGCATAATTTGTGGCTTCACCCAAAATCCACCATTAAAATCGAGAACTTTTGTTCCAAATCCAAACTTAACAGTAAAGCTAAATGTTTCTTTTAATTAAATAATCAATTCCTTTCACAGTGTCATTAAAACATTCACAAAAAGTAAGTAGTGAGAAATCACTATTTTCTGGAAGAAAAAAGAAGAAGTGGGAGTCAGAAATCTCGTGTGGAAAGTGCCGCTCACTGCATCGCCCTAAATAAGGCGATGCTGCGTTTGCACATATGCAAAGATCTCATCATTCTCCTCTGCAAAATCACATTCACTGACAATTAGAAGAAAAAATATGTAACAAAACTATCTTCTCATAACCCAAACAAATAAATAAATAAATACAAATAGGAAAAAGAAGAAGAGAGTTTTCGCCATTAAGGTGGGTGAAAACTTATTAGCAGCTGCTGTGAGAAGAAAGAGGTGAAGCGTTGGGGATTTAATAGAAACACTGACGGCGATGCTTTATAATATTTTGCCCTAATGCAACTCATAATTTTCTGCTTCGCATCCCCACCTAATCTAACTGCATCCCCCTAATCTACGGCTGATATCACACGGTGCTATTTTGGACATGCCATATGATTTTAATTTTGCATTTGAAATAAGTATAATTTTTAATTTCATTTATTTTTAAATGTTAAATTTGATCCATAAGTTTAGTATTTCGAAAGAAAAAGACCTATTATTTCAAATTTCACAAAAAAAAATTAATAAGCTAGTTACTATTAAATATTAATATTGACTAGTGAATCTTTATATGTATACATAAATATTTATTTATAAAAAAATATAAAAAATTATGATTTATCAATACGATACCTTCAAATATTCTAATTTATGAACTATAATATATTCATTTTTATAAGATTATGTCTACTCTCAATTATATATGATGAGCATACTTTCTCCTACTCCTTCTCCTACTATCTGCTGGGATTAAAATCTTTTTTATTGCAATTATATTGAGTTAAAAAAGTCTCTCAGCAAGATAACGTTTTTATATATACATATTATTTTTGCTAATTACAGCCTAAGTAGATCATGAATAATGAATGACTTGTAGTTCTTAAATCTTGATACATGACAATCTGTCTTATTGTCAACTATTTTAAATTCTAAAAATTTGTTCATGAGAAATTTCTTCAATCTTGTATTTCTTGTCAAAAATGTTTCACAACTCTATAACACTTAGAATTCATATACTAACAAATACAGTAATGTAAAGGTATGCAAAAAAATAATAATCAACATGTTAGTAGTGTTGGTTCAAACAACTGGCCTAATGTAACAGTGGAGAACAAGCCTTTTGAAGGCCAATTTTCTTTTGATAAAGATGCACAAACTTGCTTCATACTTGGCCGAGCTAGAGGACTCTGATGAAGACACGCGAATGCTAGTTTTGTGATCTTGATTAATTCTTCTGCTTCTTGTTTTCCAGGAGCTAGTGTCCGTTTGTCAATCAATTCCTTTAACAGCGTTACATTTGCTCCTGATGCTGGCGAAAATGATGATATAGCTTCAATAATATCACCTGGATGATGACCTAGAATAACTTCTAGTGATAGCACCCCGAAGCTGTAAACATCACTCTTCTCATTTACCTTCATTGTGTAAGCAAGCTCTGCAAACAAATTAGAAAATTGTGTGAAAGAGTGAAAGATTTTGAAGTAATGAATTCCTAGTTGAAAATATACTTCATCTGTTTCAATTTGTTTGTCTGATTTTGACTTAACACGAAGTTTAAGAAAGTAAAGAAGACTAAATACCTGGAGCTACATAGCCAAGAGTTCCAGCAAACGATGTCCAATTGGTGGAGTTAGGCCTTAAGAGTTTAGCAGTACCAAAATCAGAAACGTGGGGATTGCCTTCATCATCTAAGAGAACATTGTTACTTGATATATCTCTGTGAACTATAGGAGGTGAACACGCGTGATGCAAGTAACACAACGCGTTTGCTACCCCCTTGACAATATCAACCCTCTTGAGCCAATTTAAATCTCTTGCTCTACCCTCATTGCTTAGGTTTTGTGACAAGTTTCCTCCTTCCAACAACTCATAAACCAAGAAAGAATGGCGCGCGTGTGAACAGAACCCATAAAGCTTCACAATATTCCGATGGCGGATGTTTACTAGAGCTTGTATCTCTTTTGAAAAGCTTTTGATCAAGTTGTCATCAGATTCTTCATCTTCTAAAGCATGAACTTTTTTCACTGCAACAACTTGACCACATGGTAACTCAACCTTATAGACACTTCCATGTCCTCCCTTCCCTATGCAATATTTGCTATCAAAGTTTTCTGTTGCTGCAATTATGTTTTCATATGCTATCTTTCCATCAAAACCCCTAACTGAAAAAGAATTGCTTGATGGTTCTCTAGGCTGAATACTTCTATTTCTTTTCCTTTTCGTTCGAAAAAGTATACAAGTAATCACAAGTAGAAGCAGGGCAACCAAAATTAGAGACAGAGTTAAGGTCAGTATAAGCTTTCTACTTGTTCTCTCTTTTTTCCTCAATGAAGAGCAAGGTCTCATACCAGTATGGTCATTGCTGCATAAATCCTTGTTATCTCTTAATTCTTCACGCGATGCATTTTGAAATGCCATGATCTTGGGAAGGGGACCAACCAATTGATTGCAAGATATATCAATTGACCTCAAACTAACGCGTTCATTGAAACTAGGCGGGATTGAACCAGACAAGTTATTGCGCGAAAGATTCATTCTTTCCAAACTTCTCAAATTCCCTATGTGCCACGGTATCTCACCACTGAGCATGTTATAACTGAGATCAAGATACACTAGAGAGTGCAAGTTTCCTAAATTAGAAGGAATAGTTGTGTTCAGCATGTTCTTGCTTAAATTCAAGTACCAAAGCTGCCTACAATCTCCTATTTCTCCTGGAATCTTTCCACTCATGTTATTCGCACCCAAGTCAAGTCTTGTAAGTTTAGACAACTTCCCCATTTCTATAGGTATTTCTCCTGAAATTCTGTTCTCATGTAAATCAAGTACCAGCAAGAGAGTTAGCCTCTCTAAACTTGTAGGAATTTCGCCGGTCAAGTGATTTGAAGAGAGATCAAGCATTTCTAGTTTGATCAAATTACCTATCTCAATTGGTATGGCACCAAACAAGTTGTTCTTGGAGATCTTCAAACTTGTTAGATTATGAGAAAAGCCCCATTGTGACGATAACTCGCCATATAGTTTATTGTGACTCAAATCCATGTAAACTAGACTTGGATAGACACCAAAAGCTTCTGATATATTGCTAGACAATTGGTTACCATCAAGCCTAACTCTTGATAGTGTAGAGCAATTTTTCAAGGTTCTAGGGACATGACCAATAAATTTATTGTCATATGCTATGAATTTAGCAAGTGATCCACCAAGACACACATTTTGTGGCAAATGACCAGAAAAATTGTTCTCTGCTACTTGAAAAGTTTGCAAATGTGTAAGATTTTCAAACTCTTTTGGAAGTGATCCATTGAGTTTATTTCTAAGCAAACACAAATGCACAAGGGATTTTAAGTTACCAAAACTTGAAGGGACAGGACCATAGAGTTCATTAACTGATAAAAATAACAACTCAAGTTTAATCAAGTTACCAATAGATGAAGGGATAAAGCCAATAAAACGATTTATCGACAAGTCTAAGTGCTTGAGATTCTTCAATAGCCCTATTTCATGTGGAATCACTCCATCAAAATGATTGTAACTCAAATATAGGAAACTTAATCTTGAAAGATTGAACATGTTTTTTGGAAGTGTACCATTGAGTGAGTTATTGGAAAAGTTAATCAATTGGAGATGAGGAAAAGAAGTGAAATTTAGATGGTGAAGATTACCTCTAATCCCATAATTTGCAAGATTCATTTGATTAACTCTTCCAATATTATCACAAGAAATGCCACACCAATTATGACAAGGATTAGTACTATTGCTTGTAATTAACCAAGAGGAAAGGAGTGTTTGGCTTGTAGTTTCAAGACTTGCTTTCCATTTTAAGAGAGAAAATGCTTCAAGTGAAATTGAACGTCTTTCAGAAGCATTTAGATAAGATTTAGCAAGAACATGTTGATCAAAACAAATAGTTATAAAGATCAAAAAATGAGTAATGAAAATTGTGTTGGATAATGAGGATCTCATTTTGTTTTCTTGAGAAAAAAAACACCAAAGGCCTAATTTTTTGGCTCTGTGGGAATGCTGGACAGTGGACATAATGATTTATGGACTGGTATTTATAAAAGAAAAAAAAAGCCTCATGTTTCCAAGTGGGAAACCAAGCCAAAATTAACAGCTCTTGTTTAGTACTAGTATTATATATTTGCTTTTCGTTTGGGTTAATTTAAACATAAATAACTTATTTCTTGATAGCTACTACTAGGATGTCAAATGAAAAATCGATCGAAGCGATCGAACTTAACCGAACCTATTTATGTCATTTTTCAATAAAATTGTAGATTTTTATTTAAGTATATAATTGTTCCGAACGATTAGGGTCTTTTTAATTTATGAAAAAACCGAAAAACTCCTAAAACGAACCGAATAATGTTACGTGTATGTAATATATTTTATATATTAACAATATGTTAAATTTAACATATAAATATATTTTTACAACATTTTTCAAATATAAATATAACATGGGTCCTAGGCCTTTGGTGACGGAACGACTTTGAGTCTTTGCTCTTTAATTAACCTTTAATTAATTAAAATTATAAGATACTATAATAGATACTCTATCAAACAATACAACAAAATCTATGCAAGCACTCCTTTTAAATGTTTAAGATCAAACAATACGGCAACACAATTTTACATTCTTGACTTCTTGGTGAAGAATTTAAGTGCTTTTTCGGGAACATATTTGCAAAAGAAATATTTTAATAATAGTATATTTTGAGGTGATATTTTTAATAAAAAAAAAACGAAATTAATAGAATCATATGGATACTGAAAATAAATCGATATGATTGAAATGGTTTTAAAAAATCTAATTTTGATTATATATTATGAAATATCTAAAATTAAGATAATATAATTTTAAAAAAATAACTGATCAAACCGCCCATCGACACTCCTAACTACCGCCAGAATATGCAACTTATTTCCTAATAGCTACCGCTAGATTTGGATTTCTTCTTTAATTTAATCCTCATGGAAAGTAAATTATAGAAAAAAAGCTTCAAGTCAACTTAAAAAATATTTTAATCAGTAGAGTTGAAATAGTGAAGTACTTTTAGCCATATAGTAGCATGTAAAAGCTTAATTAATAAAAAAAAGTGGTGTTATTTTTCCTCTCAAAGTTTAATTTTTGCCGACCTCGTGGTTTATGCAGCACAACAACTAAGACTAACATAACATACAGTATAATTTATATTCTTGGAGGTGATAATGTAAAATATTTTTGAGTAGCAAAAGATATTTTAACTGGGAAGAAATTGAATAAAGCTAAAGAAAAACAAAATGTATAATAGCTTATCTCTCATCACCTCCAGATAAAAGAAATTTATTAAACTAATTTATGTACTTCGTTTTCTCAAAGTTTATTTTAATCACTACTTCACGTGGTACTTTAATAATAATAAAAATGATATTGCTAGAAATTAAAATAAATGATATGCTCATAAATTAAATTTCCTAAAAATTGTAAAAGTATATATGTTCAATTTGTAAAACGACATACAAAGAGGACCAAATGCATATGGAGAAGTAGGGGTGTCAAAATTAACTCCGACTTGTTCATTTATTAGCTTAGATCATTTTGATCGTTTGCACGATCACAAGTCATATCTTTCACAGCTGGGTCCAAGTTAGCTTAACAACAATTCAAGTAACATTTCAGTTTAGAATAATTCAGTTGAAAGAATGAGAGGAGTGTTGGGCTGTTAGATTTTGAAGAACACAAGCATGGACACATTGTAAAAATAGCAAGTGAATTGTCCTAAACATTCAGACATAAGCAACTGATGCCCGAATAGGATCATTTGATTTAGTACCCTGAGCACGACCTCTACCCCGACCTGCAAGAAATCCGATCTCATGTTAAAAGATAAGACGTTGGTGTCATATATATAGCAGAACCAATATGTTTTACACGAAAAGTTAGTAGTACTATGTATCTTAGGTGAAAAAGGATTGTAGCATACTCTGGCCTTGAATGGGCATTGAACCAGCTACTCCACCATAGTTGTTACCACGTCCACGATTACCACGACCTCTTCCTCCAGTTCGGCCTCTACCATTATTATATCCACGTCCTCCTTTCCATCCTCCCTCTCCACCATTTCCAGGCACACCGTCATTAAAACGCCCTGTACACAGTAAACCAAGATGTGTAGGAAAAGAAGCAGACCAAAAAAAAGGAAGTCGGTGCATTAAGCTCCCACTATGTGCATAGTCCAGGGAAAGGTGGGACCACAAGGGTCTATTTTTTGCAAGAGGCTGTTTTCACAGCTCAAGTAACCTGTGACCTCTTATCACAAGGCAACAACTGTACCAGTTACTCTAAGGCGCTCCCAGGAAAAGAAGGAAATTTATAACATAATCACAAAATAAGGAGCTACATATAGATAGAGAAAAATAAACATTATGTTCAAGCCTCACCAGTCACCACCTTCTTCATGAAAAAATTCAAGAATTTTAAAAAAGACAATGAAAAAAAAAAAAAGGTCCCTAATGGAAAACCAATGTATGGTGTACCTCCTCCATAATCATATTCGGTCAGTGGTCTGACTTGATCTGCTGGAATAGGTGGCTGATACCTGCAAATTTCGATGCTTATGAGACAATTTATGTGTCTTGAAACCAAAACCTGAAAGAAAGGGGCATAACAAGAAATGCGAGCATAAAGACATAGTTACACCATCTGCAACTTCATGATATATCCATAGTTGCTACACGTACCAACCGGGATGTTGAGAAATTGATTTAAATTATATACACCGACAATGTAAAGCATTTTCACATCAAGCTGTTGTAGCAAGTAATTTGCTTTATTTTCCAGGTTACCAACTCCACTTTTCATGGACAGTTATTTGTAGTTGCCTTTTTGGATAGTGTAAAATTAGTTTATACTAGTACTAGATGTTAAAAAAGAAACAGTAATAGTATCTTATAGAAATGAGTCAATATTACTAACACATACTCTAGTTCTTATCCAAAGAACGATTACAAGTGTACCGTTTAGAGGTATTATTTTGAACTATTAAACCAGATGTCCCAATCTAATAGTATTAATCATCATAAGTAATAATGCCAATTTTACCATAGTCCAGATTCTACTAGTATGGTATTGAGGCATAGTTGATTGACTGATGGCACATTTGCTAAACGGTGGTCATGACCAATTCAAGAAAAGGAAGAGCACCAAATGCAGTGTTGATACTACTATAAATCATGATTACCCGGCTGATGAGGTATCTAACTTCTCCTTTGAAAGGATAATTGTTATGACTGACACATGACGAGTAGTCTCGAGCCTGCATTTGTTAATAAATAAAGAAAGTTATTGAGCAAACATCCCAGACCAGAAAAAAATAAAAAAATACTTTGATGAGCTAAATTTAGATGCATCTTACGGAAGAAGTCCTTCTTCTAAAGGTTCCCATGTATCAGTGATATCAGTTGAACCAATCGATGTGATCTGATGAAGGCCAACGATCTTCCTCTGATGCATAAAGATGACATTGTTACATGCTTTATCGAGTAATTGGAAACAGAAAGTAGATACTACATGTTATTGAAAAAAATACTTTCAAAGAGAATTCAGTAAGTGGACATAAACATGCTGCACACACCTTTATTAGTTCCGCTATCATTACTGTTTTGCTAATGCCTCTGCCCATAGACTTAAGAGCAATTTCTTTAGATCCTTTCTCCTGCAAAACAAAGCAGGAACCATTGATATTAATCTGATTCAATTAGAATGCTTGTTACAAATAAACTACTCCTTTCGTCCCAATTTTGTGTCCTACTATCCTTTTTAGTCTGTCCCAAAAAAATATCAGTATCCTATATTTAGTCCTCCCAAACCCCACTTGAGTATGTTGTTGTTGGAAACAATAAACTTCTTATTTCACTTTTAACTATACAAATCTTTATGACTTGATTTAGGTGATCATATGTTTCAAAAGGTTTTCGATCTTTCTTAAATTTCATGTCTGGTCAAATACTTGTCACATAAATTGAGACGCAGTGAATATCAAACATATAGCACAATCGTGGCTAGGGTACTATACTAGCAAGCAACACAATTTATTGTAGAAATTTTTACGATTAATTATTAAACATGCAAACTAGAAATCATGTGGTGCAAAACATTTACAAAAATAGGCAAATTAGTAGAATGAATAAAGATAAATGAGGGACCTGAAGAAGGAGATTACTAGCATAAGTAATGTAATTCCTTAATCTTCCCTGTGTTGTTACTCTAATCTCATTCTCCTTAATAGGATTATCAATTCTTGGCTTATGCACTTTCTCATACCTATCCATAACTTTTTTTAATTTTTTTTTTCCTTCTATCAATTCCCAAATAATCAAAAATATTAAGCACTTGTAATTAAAAATCAAATCTTACAGTAATGTTAGTTCTTTTGATAGTGTTACTTTTTTACTTTTTTTTTTTTCTTTTGGTCAAAACAGTATTCAGAAAAACACTGTTAATTTGTGGCTAATATAACCGGCTTAATTTTCTGATCTCAGTTTATGACTCTGATTCATGAAATAACCACGTGTTTAAGATTCTAAATAGTAACCCCTAAAAGGATAAAGCTACAAATTTTATTTATGAGAAGTACATAAAACAGCTTCAAACTATACCCAAATTATTAGTTTCATTCCTAAACTATTGATAGTCTTAAAAATTAATATTTATTTTAAATAGTTGAGATGTGTTGATTAATTTTTTTTAAAGAAATAAATGTTTTTGAGTAGCCGTAGAAATTATTTAAGTCAAAATCCACATTAATTACAAATGTCTTAAATTATTTGTTAATTTATAAAACCCGAATAATTTTTTTTATTTTTTTTCATTTTACCCTTAAAATTATTTTTCTTTGAAAGTATTATAAAGTTCCACAAAAGTTCCTAATCTTGATATGAATGGATAAAGAATCACTACAACAAATTCGATTATCAGGGATAAATAATTTCGTCATTTATAAATCATATTTCGGCACTAAAAATATTGTGAGACGAAAAAATAATTTGTCAATCAGTAGTCATCAAATGCGTCGCTAAAAGTATACAAAAACGATTTAGTGCTTCGTCGCTAAAAGTATTATATTAACTACAAAAAGAAAAATCGTCCCCAAATGGTGTGACAAATTTATTTGTCGTAAAAAGTATATTTTTTTTGTAGTTAAATAGTATGCTTTGTCACTAAAAAGTTATTACTACCGACAAAATTATATCGTCGCTAATTTTTTTACTTCAATCAGTGACAACAACAATTGTCTCTAAAGTTATATGTATTTCGTAGTTGAACAAAATCTAATTTCGTCACTAATGACATATTTTATATACACAAAATTATTTTGTTCTTAAATGTATTAATTAGGGACAAATTTATTATTATAAAAAGGTTAATTTTCCTATTATCTCCCATCTCAATTTTTTTAATCCCTCCCCAGGAGCTCCCGCATTAGGTTTTCTTGGGGACTCGAAATCAACTCTCTCTTGTCTCTCATTTTTTATTTTATTTTTAACTTCATTCACTTCTTTCAAATTTACTTATGTAGAAATAATATATTATATGATTATTTATATACATACATAAATGCATGAAATTTACCACCCACAATTCACTTAAATGTAGATTATATTTTAATTAAACTGTATATTTTTTAAAATATCTTTAAATATATTCATTACGATTTTGTCATTTTATTTATTTATTTTTATAAATTTTAAAAATTATTTAGTACAATTATAAATTTATATTAAATTAAACTTTCGATTTTTTTTTTTTTGAATAATCGGTTCAATTCATTAGTAAATCAATTGTTTTCAAAAAATATTCTTATTCTCATGAAATATTTCACAGCTTTGCAAAGTCTAAGTTTGTAAGTCGATGTTATCTATGTATAGTTGCTCTACGTACGTATGTGAAATTACTATTAAATATGTACATATTTTTAGACAGAAGCAAATAGATCGACTTAGTCTATGCAGTTTACCAATCACAAATCAATAGACACGCACAAAAATTAGCACCATGACTTGAGAAATTATTTTTTCTATCGTCTTTATCGATGAAAGTGTATCAAATAAAAAATAAAAGTGTTAAACCAACAAATATTAGCGATCTAGTGGTAGAACCGTACCCCACTCACGGTACATATAACTTGGATTGTATTTTTCAAATGATACATTTTATAATTGTGTAATTTAAGAAAATTGATGAATTGAACTTTTTCATTTTTACAAAATCGACCGAATTCATTGATTTTAATATTTTTCCTGACCAATTAAGGAATGGACTCTGTCTATTTCTTATGAACCACTTGTATTATTCTTTTTGTAAGTTGTCACTTGTAATTATGAACAATTGTAGCAAAAAAAATTGTATTTAGTTATGAATTTTTTTCGTTGCAAATAGTTGAATTATTCACTACAAATTTTAAGTCCTGGCTATTAAACACCTTACATATTTTTTTGTTGTCACTAAATTACAGATTGATTAGAGACAATAAAATCTTTGTCACCAATTATTTATATTATTAGTGACGAAAATAAATGTCATAATTAAATCTAAATTTTTATAGCTAAAATTATAATATTTAAGTACGAACTCTAATTTGTCGATATTGTAACAACATATTTTTTTAGATAAAATATTTTTGTGTCCAAAAATTAATAAATTTTAAGACAAAAAATAATGTCATGAATAACATACATTATCTGTGACGAAATAATGTGTCACCGATAACTTTAAATTCGTGACTAACACTATTTAACAAATGGCACCAATTAATTTTCATGTTATATATACCTATCATATATATTTTAATATTCTGATTATGAACTTTTTTCAGTCGATGTGATGTGGTTCTCGAAGACCAAAGTTATGGCTGCAAGAAATGTCGATCCTTATGTATTATCAGGACTCAAAAGGAGACTACTTCCACAACTTAACGATATATTTACATGTGGAAAATTATGTGGAATTCATAATCCTGAAGATTCTGGTTGCAGTGATTGTTGGTATTGTAGTGATTGCAGACAAGAATCTTGGGAGCCTATTTTTCGTTGTAGGTTCCCAGAGTAGCAGACAAGAATAACAAACTCAAACTCCAACAATTTTGGTCGGAGGGTTGTTATGTATTGTTTTATAATGTTTATGTATCCTACTGTATCTCTTTAATAAATATAATATTTGTATAGATTATATTGTGTCCTTCATCATTACATTATGTCACATATTCATAATTTGAATGATAAACCTACAAGGGTACATGATGTAGCTACTATGAAAAGGTAGGATAAATGATAAAATAGAATTATTAAATAATAAGTAAAGACAAAATTAATGAGAAGAAAATGTAAAGGTAACGAAGCGATCACACCATCGTTACATAAAATGAGTCTTTTCGTTGTTACCTAATGATGGATTCAAATGATATATGTTGTATACAATAGAGTTAAAGTAATAACCAAAACAAACATTGTATTTAGACGACTAACAATACACCACATAATAACCATCCAAACAAGGTGTAAATGCATATCTTGAGCAATCCTTCCAAGTTAATTATTCCAATTGGCTATTAGCAATAATATGTCAGAGAACAAACATCGTATTTATATTTTAAAAAAATTATTTTATTTTGTATTTGATTGAATTCAATAACTTTGAGTCAAATGTTATATTTGTATTAAAAGATACATCGAATATGTTTAACTTATTAATTTAAAAATCAGTAACTTTAATAAATTTAATTAGAATCTCAAATTCATAAATTTCTTTTTATTTGACTCGTTTCTTTTTGGTCAACTATTCTTTCTTTCTTTTTTTTGTCTTGAGGCAGTCTTCTTCTCTTTTCTTTTCTTTTTTCCCGAAAAAACAAAATTATATTACTTCATAATATATTTTATATGTGCACAAGATATTTGTGCATCGATCCTTTACCATTCAACTTGGAAAATCAAAAATTCAATATACCTCATTTAAGAAGAGAGAAGAGAGAATTTCTCTATATCATAAGTTGGTGTATTTTATGTGGGAGAGATATGCATAAAGGTAATCGCTTCAAAAGAACCCATCAATTTTCATATTATATTTCCTCGCAAGTAGTATCTATTTTACATGAGACTATCATCCGTTTTTATAGCATTTGTACAACTTCTTTGCATTTGATAGTATATAAATCTTTGACCAGCCATTCTGTAATGCACTTTTCAATGTTTGTCGAATTGATAGTGCTTCAACAATGATGGTCTTTCCCACAAATTTAAATAGGAATGTCAAGGCCATAAAGCAAACGACTACAGTTATTCATAGCCGTCATTCTAATGTTTGCCTTTTTTTTTTCCACATCCAAATCCGCATAAATAAAAACAACAATTTCATCTTATGCAATAGTAACATTTTCATTCTTCCTTCTATTACCGATCAAAACTGACGGAGTTAGCAACACATCGTTTAAAGGTTCAACATATATATATATTCGACTAAAATATCAAGAACAAGACCTAAAGGGTGTGACCGTATCTTACTTATTTTTTGTGTTTAATTTGTAGGTAAGCAAAAAATATTTATCTATAATTTAGATAAATAGTATGAGAGATGGATTGAAGAAGTAGGGTTACGAAATTGGGGTGAAAATGAATTATGATAAATGATGTGAAAGAAATGATCTAATGAATATAACTTATTTTTACTCATTTCGAAGAATTTGATCAATCAAACATCAAAAAATTGAAATTTCATAATGCCGAAAACACCCTAAATATGTAAAAAAGGAAAATAAGTTAGGAAAATCCAAATATTGATGAAGAAGTTGGAGAGAGAGAGAGAGAGCTACTTTCATGGAAGTACACGTAATCCGAATTTCCTCTGCATTTCCATTCACTTCCATAGCGAAACACAACCTTATTCCCTCCAAATCCAACTTACACAAATATGAAGTGAATATATGTGTAAAACATATATATTTATTTTAATGGTGGAAAGTTTAATAAAGTTGAATGAGGCATATATAAGATTGAACTTTAATTTTTAGTCATTCCAGAGAAACGTTGTTGTGATGTACGTTTTAGCTGTAAAATGTGTCTCGGTGTAACGAATTATATACAATAACGTTTTATGTCTGTTTACTCTGTTAGATTTTTGTCTTTTTGTTACTGGATTTTTTTTATATTAAAATATAACCTAAAACGTTATTGAGAACTACGTTTATACTAGTTTTGTAAAATTTCAAAAAAAACATATTTATTTTGGTGAATTAATTTTAATAATGACTTACTTTGATAAAAAAATCCAATTTTTCTGATAGTCCCAAATTTTCATTCAAAGTGGAATCCCAGAAGAGAAACGACGTCGTTTTTGATGAGGCCGAACGTCACAGACTCGACGCTGAAATGGAGACCCAAAAGGCCAAAACCAACAAGACCCGAAAGCTTGGAAATGGGTTATCAGTAAACGGGTTTGGGACTTAATGGAATCCAAAAATATTACCCAATTTCCAAGACCCGTTCATCATCGGATACCCAATTTTATTGGAGCTTCAATTGCTGCTGATAAGGTTCAAAGATTATATCTTTATTATTATTATCATGTGTTTAGTAAAATAAAGAAAATGGGGTTCATTTAATTATTTTTCTGGGATTTTTTGTTATTGTTGTTATGTTCAGTTGAGTGTACTGGAGGAGTTTAAAGTGGCCAAATGTGTGAAGGTGGGCTGTAAACTTTAAAGCAATAATCACAAGCAGGATGATATACTGGAACAGTCCTAATAGAAATAATTGGAAGCTCAACACCGATGGGAGTTACATGAGAAACCAAAACAAGGCTGGAGCCGGAGGAATTGTTAGAAATAGAATTGGGGACATGATTATAGCTTTCTCATACCCTACTCAATGCTACACTAACAATTATAGTGAGGCTCAAGCAGCTTTGATTGGTATCTCTTGGTATACAATTTGAAGCTTTGGAGGTAGAATTGGATTCTCAAATTGTGGTTCGAATGATTAATGGGAGTTGTAAACCACCTTGGAGAATCCACAACCTCATTGAAGACATCAAGAATAAGATTGCTCAAAGAAACATAATAGTAAAGCATTGTTATAGGGAAGGAAATGAAGCTGCAGATGCTCTTGCTAAGTACGCTACTATTATACAAGAGCCGATCATTTACTTTCAGGAGTCTTAACTTCCGCCCGAGGTTAGGGGTCCTTTAAGAATGAATAAACTTCAATTGCCTTCCTTTAGGAGAAGACCAAATAAGGTCTCTTACTGGCACTACGACCCTCCATAATTCATTTCATTGCTTGTTTCTTCTGTGTGTTACAGTCTAGGTGTTTTATTTGGATGCATCACATGGGAGGTTAATGACTTAAGATCCTTTTCTGATCATAAACTCTATTAGGATATTTTTTGTATTCTATGATGTAAAAGGAGGTAAGGTTCGATGTCCCTCTCCAACTTATGTATTTATTATTTATATGTAGTGAAATGGATATGGCAGGGGTTTTGCCAAACCTCCATCACACGGGAGGTGAACACTTCTGTGCGAATGATTTTTGGTAAAAAAAGAAGAAGGAAAAAAAGGAATTTTGTAGAGTAAGGTTGTAACGACCTGATTTCCTCGTTAGGGAAAAGTCAATGGGGAAAGAATTGGGTCAGAAAACTTTTTGGTAGTAACTTGGAATTTTCTAACCTAGTCCAGGTTTGGACGAAATCGGAGTTAGTGAGGTCTAGGGAAATCTGGTAACGAATAAGAGATCTAATTATGAATTTGATCACATGAGTAGATAGCTAAGACGTTAAGGAACCCGTACGACTTTACAAAATCGAATTCAGACGAGTAGCACTCCCGAAACTGATCTTAGCGTTAACGGGTAATTTCTGAGTGTCATGGGTTGAAGGTGTGTTGTGAAATGGGGTTTGAAACTCTTTAATTAACTCTCTGTCTCTATGCAAGCCGCCAGGGCGAAGCCGCTGTAGCGGGATGAGGTCCGCCACAGCGGGACAGACGCGACTTAAGTCGGAAATAAACCCCCAAAACGTTATTATTCTGCAACATTCGATCTTGAGAGCTAAGGAACGACCCAGGGATATTTCTTGAAGAATTTCCACCTCTTCTAGCACCAAAGGTAAGGTTTTTACTCTCCGAATCCATTTTTCAATCCGTAGAACTTAGTTTCTTGGGTAATTATCGATGGAAGAGGGTTTTGATCTGAGATTTATGGTGGAAGAAGCCCTAAACTGGGTATGGGGATCAAGTGTTTGGCCTAGGGTTGATATTATTGATTATAATTTGGGTAATTAGGTCTTGTTTATTGATCCTCGCGTTATATTGATTGTTTGTCGACCAAGAACAAGCGGAAAGAATCCGGAAAGGGAAGAATCAAGTTTCTGAGGGGATTCAAGTTTTGTTCGAGGTAGGTGATGGTTGTAATTTCATGTTTGTGTGATGTATGTTAGTAATTGCTTCATTGTAATGCATGTATGTATGCGAATGTTGCACTATTGATCACACATATTGTAAATGAGTATGAATGAATGATTGTATGCCATGAATCAACACTTGATTGTATGATTATGAGAATATACATTGTGATTGTGGTATGTTGAATGGATCGGGTGTCACGATCCGACACACTAACTGAGATCGGATGTCACGTATCGACAGACAAATTGGACCATTGACTTGTTATATATATATATATGCGTATTATTGAAGAATGTAGAATTGTGCATTGATCCTGAAATGATGACTGATATTGTATATGTTCGGTATATGCCTGTTGTGATTATTTGCATATGTTTCACTTGTTGGAATAGCCGCGTGATCCTATCAGTACACTGTGGTTGTGTAGTGATACTGCACTTTCTCTTTCTTTGTTGAGTACAGGGCATCTTCAGGCGGCTACTGAAAGATCTCGTTTAGGAGATCAGTGATCGACAAGGGTGAGCCAGTTCTTCCGGGCTGCCATGAGTTCTCTTTTTGCTTATGTCCACTTCCTTCGGACTTAGACTAGTACTTTAGATTTCTTATGTTTAGTTTGGGTTGTACCCATTTTCGTAGACTTGTTGAACTTTAGATGTTTTGGTACATTGACTTTCAGGTTCTAGGCATTATTTCCGCATTAGTTGTTAGATGTTAGTTGAACCTTCGGAGTTTATGGGGACTCCGTATTAATTATATAGTTATTTAAACCTGCGTTCGTATCTTTAAATGCTTTAGTTTTCGTTAATTTGGTTAGTTGAGTTGTAGTAACGGTTCTCCCACCGGAGGGTTAGTTGGGTGCCACTCACGACGGTCTGGGTCGTGACAAAGGCTTCTGTATAGTAATTATATTTTGAAAATAGGAAAGAGACATTCGTGGATTAAAAAGGAAAGTAAGACAAACAAATTGTAATAAAGTGGGTATGAAATATGAGGTCTATAAGTGAAAGTTCTTACTATTTAAAATGATAGTATAAAGTGTAAGAATAATTTTTACTTGTGGCCCAAGTTTACTTGTGACCCAAGTAATACAATAAATAATATTTAATGAAGAATAGATCTTGTCCGTCTATCGGTTACTTGATGGATGTACCGGATTAAGTCATAACCTTCATAAATTGGTCCTCCCGCCACATATTCTCTACACCTATTCCATCGCTGACGGTTGTGGTAACGTAAGGCTAGGGCAAGGAGGTAGAAACCAATTTACGACTAACACTTCCGCTTCTCTCTATGATATGTCTTCTGCATTAGATATGTGCCCCTAACGATCTCTATGTAAAATTATCGTGTTCAAAATCCTGATATTATATATTAAAGTATTTAATCTTACATAAAGTTTCCTCTTTGTCGACATTGATTTACTCATTTCTCGACCCTATTGTTTTGCAGGAGGGAAGCAGCTATTGACACCACAGCCTCGTCTTAGGACAGGTTTTTTCTCAGTACTTGAAGATAGTATGTTAACTGCTGGTACCATTAAAATTAATTCTCTTTGAAAGTATTGTAAAGTTCCACAAAAGTTCCTAACCTAGATATAAATATAAATAGGGTGTATTAAAAAAAATTATAGTATGATTGTGGAGAGAGATTAATATGGTGAAAAATATAATAGTATTAACTAAGATCAAAGAATAAATATTAATGATAATAATTTAATAAAATTACTCTTTAGACAAAAAATTCTTAAGGTATGTCTAAGAAAATGTGATAAACTATATGGATCAGAAAAGTAATACGCAATTGCAAAAAAGGAAATTGAGAAACAGCAAGAAGCTGGAGAAGGAACATGCCTCGTCAACGGAGTTTTCTGATGAGCTTTCTTTCAGAAGGCTTGGTTCCGGAAGATGAACGAATATTTTGTTTTCAAATCAGCTTCGAAGGGTTCCCCATCTGGCCTTTTTTACCCTCCTAGGAGAGAAGCACAGCCGCACATTCCCGAGCCCGAGGTTGCGCCCATTCCGCGCGCCGTTCATATTAATTGTTCGGATGGTTGCCTTTTATTATATTGATTGTCAGTTAAAATATAATATTTATTTTAATTATTATTTAAATTTTATTATATTATTGTTAGGCAACAATAAAAAAAAAAGTCTTCTTTATGTAAAGATTGATTTGGTTACCATCGATCTTTCTTCTTCTTTTTTCCATTTTGTTTTACTATTTTATTATTAATAATCATATTTTTATATCATTTATTCTATACCCCGTATGGTGTGCCATATTTATCTTGTAGGTTTGTTCTTTAAATTATTGATATGTAACACCAAAAAATAATACAATCTAAGTATTTATTTATCAAAACAATATCATACTATATAATATAATATAATATATTAAAAAACAATACGTAATAAGCAAAGTGTCGCATATGGCTCTTCCAGAAATTAGGTCAACTCGTTAATTTAATTGGAATCACATAGATTTTACGCTTCGAAGTTTATTGCAATGACATATATGCAACAATTTCTTTATTATTGCCAACATATGACACCAAGAAAATGTTGTTTATTTATTGTAGTGACGTTATTTGCGAGTCATCATAAAGTCTTTCATTATTAGAATGCTAAGTCTCTTCGAATTTTTAATTATTTTCATTATCTTAGATGACAAGTCAACCTAGGCAAGGCTTTAAAAAATAAAACAAGTTGTTAGAAATTATTAAAGAAAAAAAGAAACAATCAATCAAAGAGGTCAATAAATTATGACTTTGAGAAGCAATGCAATATATTCATACCATTATAACTTCATAAATTAAAGCTTCTTCAAGTATTTTACCTAGTAATGGCATCATTTAAATTTGGTTTGATCTTCACTACACTTCTTCTCATGGCAACCACTAGTTAGTTCTTCATATGTATCTATATATATATATATATTGTAGTCTTACATTATATATTATATATGCTTCTCATCAACATGCATATATGTAGTTTTAACTCATGTGATTGTACGTAGAAAACTTTCGTGTTTAATTTCTTTATGGATGTGACTGACTTTTTGGGACAAGTTCATGGGGGATCTATGTCTTTTTCCTTTAATTTTCATGTTATACCAATCATATATATATCTTGATCTTGTAATTCTGACTATATTTTTTTTTTCCAGTCGATGTGACGTGGTTCTCAAAGACCCAATTAGTTATGGCTGCAAGAAATGTTGATCCTTATGTATCAAGACTCAAAAGGAGATTACTTCCACAACTTAACGATGTATTTACATGTGGGAGATTGTGTGGTTCTGATAGTCCTACTGATTCCGATTGCAGTGATTGTTGGTATTGTTGTGAATGCAGAGAAGCACCTTGGGAGCTTCTTCTTCGTTGTATTTAGCAGACAATTAGAACCTTTGTTTTTCTCCTAGACTAACAAATGAATGCTCATTTACTTATGAAGAATAACAAACTCAAACGTTGATCGGAGGGTTGTTATGTATTGTTTCATTACTTATAATGTATCGTATTGTTTTGTTTTGTGTTATGTTGTATCGTACTGAATTTTTTTAATAAATACAATATTTGTATAGATTATATCGTCCTCCGTCTTTACACATATATAATGTCACATATTCATTAATTTGGATGATAAACCTACAAGAATTTGTAGGGTACAAGATAGAGCTACTATGGAAATGTAGTGTAAATGATAAAATAAAATAATATTAAATAATACATAAAGATTACGAAATGAAAATAAAACGTTAAGGTAACAACGCGATTACACCAAATCGATCGTTACATAAAATGGGTCTTTTCGTTGTTACCTAATGATGGATTCAAATGATATATATTATAAACAATAGAATTAAAAGAATAATTAAAACAAACATTGTCTGTAGACGACTAATAATACAACGGGTAAAAACAATCCAAACAAGGTGTAAATGCATATCTTGAGCAATCCTTCCAAGTTAATTATTCCAATTGGCTATTAGCAATAAGATGTCAGACAACAAACGTTGTATCTATATTTTTAAAAAAGTTATTTTATTTTTCATTTGATTGTATTTAATAACTTTAAGTCAAATGTTATATTTGTGTTAAAAGATACATTCATTGAATATGTTTAACTTATTAATTTAAAAACTAATTAGTAACTTTAATAAATTTAATTAGAATTTCAAATTCATAAATTTCTTTTTATTTGACTCGTTTCTTTTTGATTAACTACTCTTTTTTTTGGTCTTGAGGCAGTCTACTTCTCTTTTCTTTCTTTTCCCGAAAAAAACTTACTTCATGATATGTTTTATATGTGCATAAGATATTTGTGCATCGATCCTTTACCATTCAACTTGGAAAATCAAAATTTTAATATACCTTATCTCAGAAGAGGGAAGAGAGAATTTATTTATATCATAAGATAGTGTATTTTATGCGCGAGAGATATGTGTAAAGTTGATCGCTTCAAAAGAACCCATCAATCTCCATATCTCCTCGCAAGTAGTATCTATTTCACATGACACTATCATCTGTTTTTATAGCATTTGTATAACATTCTTTGCATTTGATAGTATATAAATCTTTATGACCAGCCATTCTGTAATGCTCTTTTCAATGTTTGTCGAAGTGCCAGTGCTTCAACAATGATGGTCTTTCCCACGAATTTAAATAGGAGTGTCAAGGCCATAAAGCAATTGACTACAGTTATCCATAGCCGTCATTCCAATGTTTGCCTTCTTTTTTTCCACATCCAAACCTGCATATATAAAAACAAGGCGAAATACATAAACACACCCCTAAACTTGTTCGATTTTTCTTCTCATGCATCTTAACTACGCCATCTTCCTATTGAATCCCTGAACCACCCATAATTTGTACCTTTTAAACACTATTGGCTGACATGGCACAAAACTTCAGCAAATATTTTTTGTTGATTGTGCGCGTAAAATCCACCTTTTCCACATGGAAAGTGCAACCAATCAAAATACTCAAACCGTTTAAATAATTTACACATCAGCTAACCTTGCCAAAATAAAAAAATACAAATAAAACCTAGAAAATCAAAACATATCAATAGTTTCAATAGTTCAACCCAAATAACTCTAAGAATGGATGCTTCAATAGTTCCTTTGTTATTGTCCTTCTGAATGGATCTTGATCTAGACATAATCCTACCATGTCCTTAAAACTTTCTGAGAATTTCTTGTAATACTTGTTGTTTTCAAAAAATTGAAATCGCTTTGTGATTTTGATAAACAAGGATTTTGAAGGATCAGGGCTTTGTGATTTTCATGAACAGGGACTTTGAAGGAGAGAGATGAGACAGGGGAGGCCTTCCATGTGCTAATTCAAGAGCAGTAATACCGAAGGACCAACATCAGCCTTGAAATTGTACCATATATATGAATGTATCACTTCAAGGGCTATTCAATATGGTGTTCCAGCCATATCGGTGAACATTAAACACGAAGATAAGGAAGAAAACGATGACTTATAACTTGAAATTGGCTCAAAATTGATGCAGATTCTCCATAATCAGCTAGCTTTATAGTTCCATCAGAATCTATAAGAAAAAACGATGAAGATGAGAGATACTTTGAGCAGTTCCAACTTAAATATGACATTAACAAAGAAGAGAAAGAAAAGAGAATTAAGAGGAAGAGGGAGAAAACTAGGGTTACATAGATAAAAGGGAAAGAAGACGTGGTGGATTCCACATCAGCTGTTTTAAATCGTCTGAGAACACGTTTTGTGCCATGTCAGTCAATAATGTTTAAAAGGTACAAATTATGGGTGGTTTAGGGATTCAATAGGAATGTGGCGTAGTTAAGGTGCCTAAGAGGAAAAATCGAACAAGTTCAGGGGTCTGTTTATGTATTCCAATTCCATCTTATGCAATAGTAATATTTTCATCCTTCCTACTATTTCCAATCAAAACTGATGGAGTTAGCAACACATCATTTAAAGGTTCAACATATGTATACATTCGACTAAAATATCAAGAACAAGACCTAAAGGGTGTGACCGTATCTTACTTATTTTTTTGTGTTTTGTAGGTAAACAAAAAATATTTATCTATAATTTAGATAAATAGTAGTACGAGAGATGGATTGAAGAAGCATGGGTACAAAATTGGGGTGAAAATGAATTATGATAAATTATGTGAAAGACACAATCTAATGAATAAGAGTATAACTTATTTTTACTTATCCCGGAGAATTTGACCAATCGAACATCAAAAAATTGAAACCTAAATATGTAAAAAAGGAAAATTTTAAGTTGCGAAAATCCAAATATTGGTGAAGAAGTTGGAGAGAGAGCAAGCTACTTTCATGGAAGTACACGTAATCCGAATTTCCTCTGCATTTCCATTCGCTTCCATAGCCAAACACAGCCTTAATCCCTCCAAATCCCACTTCCCCATTTCTCTTTCTTCTCTCAATTTTTCTGATAGTCCCAAATTTTCATACAAAGTGGAATCCCAGAAGAGAAACGACGTCGTTTTTGACGACGCCGCATACGAGGCCGAACGTCACAGACTCGACTCCGAAGCTCGAAAAGCCATGGCTGAAACCTCTGAAATGGAGACCCAAAACCAACAAGACCCGAAAGCTTGGAAATGGGTTATCAGAAAACGGGTTTGGGACTTGATGGAAGCCAAAAATATAGCCCAATTTCCAAGACCCGTTCATCATCGGATACCCAATTTTATTGGAGCTTCAATTGCTGCTGATAAGGTTTCAAAGATTGCATCTTTATTATGTGTTTAGTAAAATAAAGAAAATGGGGTTCATGTTTAGCTGATTTATTTTTCTGGGTTTTTTTGTTGTTGTTGTTGTTATTGGCAGTTGAGTGAACTGGAGGAGTTTAAAGTGGCAAAATGTGTGAAGGTGAATCCAGATACACCACAAAAACAAGTGAGATTTCTCACACTTAATGGTTAGTTTTCATGAACTTAATTGGTTTAAAATTGAAGTTTGTAGAACAAGAGTTCTGTATAGTAATTATTTTTTACTATGAATAATGTAAAGTTATGAGCCCTGGATTATAGTAGAAGTTTGTTAAAGTAGAGTAACTAGTGTTTAAATAAATCATTTTATATCCGACTTTAAGTTTAGATTAAAAATATATTTAAGAAGCTCTTTCTCTGAAGGCTAGGCTATCAAATTCAGTATTTTTTTAATCTAGTTTCTGACTTTGTAAACAATATTATCAGGACACAAATAAATCCTTCATCAACTTCATCTAAAAATATACTCCCTTCGTTTCAATTGTTTTGTCTGGTTTTGATTTGGCACGGAGTTTAAGAAACTAAAAAAGACTTTGAATCTTGTGTCAATGATCATAAACTAAAGCTATGTTCATATCTTGTGGACTTTAAACATGTCATGTCGAAAGTTAGAATTAAAAAGATTCCAAAAAAGGAAAAAGACATTCTTTTTGAAGCGGACTAAAAATGTGGAAAGTCAGAATTAAAAAGATTCCAAAAAAGGAAAGAGACATTCTTTTTGAAGCGGACTAAAAATGAAAGTAAATCAAACAAATTGAACGGAGCGAATATGAAATAGGAGGTCGACAGGTCGTGAAGTGAAAGTTCTTACTGTTTAAAATGATAGTATTATGTTTCCTATTTATCCTATAATATGACATTGATTTACTCATTTCTTGACCCTATTCTTTTGCAGGAGGGAAGCAGCTATTGACACCACAGCCTCGTCTAAGGACAGGTTTTTTCTCTATACTTGAAGAGAGTATGTTATCTGCTGGTACCATTAAGGAGGCCTGCACTTCTGCTGGAGTTGCCAAATATGGAAGACCAATTGGATTGGAGGAGAAAATAAAGGTGGACTTGATCGTTCTTGGCTCAGTTGCTGTTAATCCAATGACAGGTGCTAGACTCGGCAAGGGAGAGGTAAGCATGTGTGCCAATCTTTGCCTCTCTACTTTTTTATAATGCAAGAAGTAAGCTCTGGAATTGGGTTGTGTGTGATCAAAAGAAATGAGTGTAAACGCGCTCCATGTAGGCATGGAACAGACACATTTAAGAAAAAGATACGTCGTAAGAGAACATGAATAGACTGTTCATGTTATATGATGCAGCTTGTTTTTGTCCATTTTTGTGTTATCTGGGTACTTTTCACTCATAGTATAATGTCTGATCTTGACGCTTCGTGCTGTGGTTCTGCTTATATATTCTATAGACTGGTTACGTTGAAAAATACTATCTTTAAGGTTCTATACTATGTGCCACTATAACAATTGGACGCACAGGAAGGCTCATATTACTATTGTAAATCATCTTCTGAAAGAAGCATTATCCAAGTGGTGCAACAGAAAATTTTACTAGTTTCAAATTTTAGGATCTTGATTTAATCAACCTTTGCTATATTTCTTCTCTTTTCCCCAGTAGTTATGGCTGACAAACTTATTTCGTTGATTTACATGTTCGCTTCTATTGTGTGCGAGAATGTTTTAAGTTTTCCCTTTTAATCTGGCTGGTGATGGCTTTAAAAGTTGAAGTTCAGTTAATTGTGTTGGGACTGGATTGATGGATTTTGTGTACATTATCATAAATCATATGAAAAGTTTCAATCTGTTTAAGAAAAGAAAGTATGATTAACTTGATATCCTTTACTTGTTCCATGATTAAGTTACTTGGTATGCTGAGCACTAAGTTATATTTGGAAATTTATCTTGATTACAACGTTCATTGTGTCTAGGGATTTGCTGAACTTGAATATGGCATGCTGAGATACATGGGAGCCATTGATGACTCAACACCAGTTGTTACATCTGGTACGTCCCTTTAATGTCACCGCTCTTCATCAAAGTTAAACCTTTCACACTCTTAAAATGTAAATCTCGCTTGTTGGTTGATCCAAACCAAGCTTTTCTTTTCCCTGTTACTGTGGACGGAAAAAGAACTAATTTTGCTAGTTAAAACTATGGAAGGATTGTTTCAACAATTCTCACATTTGCTAAATTGATCTTCATTCTCTATGGATGACTTCCTCAGTGCATGACGAGCAGCTGGTAGATGACATTCCTATTGACAAACTATTGATCCATGATGTGCCGGTTGACATCATATGCACTCCAACTCGGGTCATATTTACAAACACATCCATCCCAAAGCCTCAAGGTTAGTGTACTCCATATGTATAATCACCATCATCAATACCTAAAGTCTCTGCTTGTTTGCGCATGTATCCTTGTCCATTCTTTTTTCTGTTTTTGTTTCTCGTCTTTGTAACTTTTCAATTTCACTGGATCAGCTGGTAACTTGAAACTAAAGAGACTAAGAGGATCCATCACAGTAGCTTGATCAATGTTGATCGCAGTTGTCTAACCTTTCTTATGATCGATCCGTTGCAGGGATATATTGGGAGAAGCTCTCTCCTGAAAAGCTTAGTCAAATTCGAATACTCAGACAGCTGAAAAGTAAAATTGAACAAGAGACTGGACAAAAGCTTCCAACTGGTCCTTCTGAGAAACTACCACCAACAGCCCAGCGCCGACGCTGATATATTTAGCTTCAAATATATGAAGTTTGACACGAAGTAAATTGTTATGTTGCAAGCATACAGCAAACTGTAAAGTCATCTAATAGCTAATATTGACATACGTTTCAATGGTGATGTATAAGAAAAGTTTATTGTAAAGACAAACTTTTATTTTCATATACCAAACGAATTATTAAGCTTAAAATTATGAAAAATTTTTAGCGCTAGAAGAAGGGGTTGAACCTTCGACCTTGTCGTTAACAGCCACACGCTCTAACCAACTGAGCTATTCCAGCTGTTTGCTGTTTGTGATTAATTATAACTTTTCTAAATTTCTATTTTTTTTAACTATTCAGTAATTTTCACGTAGTTAGATGATAACCAGACAAACTGCATTTCTTATTGGTTTTAATCCGAGTGTTTGGTATTTGTATTAGAACTCGATTTTTTGTTTGAGGCAGCACTCCTAACATGATCTTTTCCAATCTCAGAAACTGAAGACCTCTAGTTAAGAGTGGAAAGACCCGAATCATCCCATCAAAACTCATATTAGTATAACCAATAGAGGTAATACATTATACAAACACAAAAAAACTTTCTTTAGGTGAAACCATCTCTCACAATAATTTAATTATTTTTAAATAAGGGAAGAATAGCCTTCCATTTATCCAATGATCATGTCCTCTGTAAAAAAAAAAACACAAAATTGGATGACTGTATTGACCGCTTCTTTATAATACAAAAACTAGGAACTCATAAGTTACAATGATATATACGGACCACGATGAATTGTTTAATTAGAGTAAACCAATTACAGCCAAACAATGCCTCCCCTACCTATTTGTTTCAAACAAACAGCATCTCCTCCACCTAATCCTAAAGAATAAACATACAACAAAGTCACTAATAACTTCAGTTCAGATATGCTGAACCATCAATCAAACACAGAAGACGACGAAAATAATGTGAGACTTTCCTCAAAAGTGAAACTGTGGTAGCTTAGTGCAAGCAAATCATAAGCACGGGAGAAGAGGATTCTGTTTACTTTAACATTCTGTTTAGAGGGATCCGGTCGTTCTGTCTTGTGATCCTTTCTATGGGAGAAATCACCTGTGGCATTGACATTCCCACAGAGACAATGATCTCTGAAAACAAAGGAAGAAAAGTGTGTTACAACTTACAATTCAGGATTCTATCAAGTGCAACGAAGCAAGAAAAGAGAGACTTCATGTTGTAGTAAAACATTATAATGTATGCTGTTATAACTGAAAAGATTGATTCATATTTCTGAGCCAACAAGGATTTTAGCTGGATTACAACGTATGCAGCAGCAAAATGTTAAACACATTTGCATTCTTATATGGATTTCTGTTTTTGTTCTCTACTGTTCTCATATCATTCATGTGGTGAATGGATTGGTTTGGAGAATCTAAACACAATATCTTATGTGGTGTGTCAAATAACCGATAAGCTCGTCCAACCGACGACCAACACATGGACAAAGCAATATACAATGTAAAGAACTTCAGTCAAGATAATTCTTGTTGTAGGGCCTGCAAAGAAAAGGGACCTGAGGCCTAACTTACTCTCGAAAGCTAGCTCATGAGGTGAGTATTGCCCAACCATACAAGGAAACAACCTCATTCTCTCAACCTACGTGGGATAGTCAACCGAGAGAATGTTATCCACAAGACAGGACATCATTGACTGACATCTCAATAAAGAAAACCTCTTTATATTCCAAACAGATAATTTTACTTGAAAAGATCGCAACCAACAAATTTCAGCAATTAGATTGGAATGGAAAATAAAACTAGTAACTCCCTCCGTCCCAATTTATGTGATTGTAAGACTGGACATGGAGTTTAAGAAAGAAAGGAAGACTTTTGAAACTTATGAATTAAAACAAGTCATGGATATTTGTGTTGCTATAAATCATCTCATTAAGTGTAAAATGGGGAGTTTATAATTAGATTGTTACTAAATATAGAAAGATGTCATTCTTTTTGGACTGACCGAAAAGGGGAGTGTCACCTAAAGGGAGTAAAAAATAGGGAACAGGCTTGACCGGACACAATTGATCAATTTGATTGGTGAAATACAAAAATAGCGGAAATGATGGTAAACACTGCTCAAACTGACTAAACATCTCAATTGACAACAAAAATAGAAACAATGATATTGATGCCAAGTAAGCGGAACATCTGAACTGCAAAATGTAAATATTCATGATAACAATCACTGAATTGCAATTAGAAAAATACCTATGCCTTCTCGCACGGACAAATTTGGCCTGATGATATCATTGGAATTAACCAAAAATACATCCCCTATATACAAATGATTTGTAGGGACAAAAATGCTGCACAACTCTTCATCCCCGTCATCTCTCTGCAACAAATCAATAGCTTAAGAACATCCTTGAATGATCAGAGAAACAAGAAAAGCAGGGACACTAGAGAGAAGTAAGTAAGAAGGATTACAAAAATAGGACTATGGTAGAGTATCTCCAAGATAAAAATCCAAATCTAGTCTCCTTTGCTTTCTTTCTCCCCCAGAGAAATGGAATGCTGGGGAGGGAGTGGGAGAGTAGAAATTGTAGTCAAATTGTCTTAATTCAACATATATGATCTATATGTATCTTACACGGTAAGAAATACATTTGAAATCAGTAGGACAATGACATTCATATGAATCTCCAGCTTAAAGTCCAGACTTTTGTCCCCCATAGCAATTGAAATCAAATCAATGTGATAAGAGCTTCATCCTTGTAATTCTTAAATGCAATGCACTCCACTATGTTAGTAAAACAGGAGGAAATGCAAAGGGGAATGGAACCTAATTGAAATAATTCCTTTAAACACTCTTTATCATACAACTTATGTTGGTTGGCACGTTTGGAACTGAAGTAAACAAGATATACTTCCTCTTTCTTTGACTAACTGGAAAGGATTGATATAAGCAGCCCCTCCCCTTCTTCTGTCTTTGAGTTCATAAACATATGATGGAAAGACCCATACACAGTTCCTATCCTTCGTACCAATCCAACATAATGAACCGTAACAGACATTATGTTGCATGGATATCAAATCAACCGACAATTATCAAATAATTTTAAGTCGAACTATAACTTTGTTGTAGTACGCATCTTGTTTTCCCCTTTTTGTAATGAAAACATTTAAATGGACAGTGATAAACAGTCAAACTCAAACGGGACTAATGACATTTGAAGAACAACTATCAATTCTTTTACTAGAAAAACATGGAAGAGTATATAAAGCTAAATACGAGTGTGTGTAACGCTTAGCGAAAAAAATAGAACTCAAAGAAAATTAAAACAAAAAATGAAACAATAAGTAAAGGAAGACAAGAAGCTACACATGCAACAGCACAAGTCTTCCCTGAACTCCAGACACCCTGCAATATTTGTATTGCCCCCCATAACGCACTCAGCTAATTCCCCCGTCCCCAGACCAAAACACAGAACGGGGAGGACCCACATTTTCCCTCCAGATTACCATCTCTATATGAAAAATTGATGATGTTACTTGTATCAACTTTATATAGAACATATCCGGTACTTAATTTTGCTACAAATATTCCAAGCTACAACAGGTTTTGCACATACTATAAGGTTCGAAAGTGTCAGAAATGGACATGGAACCTAAAAAGGGAAGTTTTAGTGCAACATAGGACTAACGTTTTTTTTTTTTTTTGAAACTGGTAACTTTAACATAGGACTAACGTTTTACAAAACAATAGGTTGAGATTATTTAAAGTAAAAATAGATACATTTAGCATAGTATGATGGAAGTTATTTTAATATAGGATACTATGATGGAACTACCTGGAGAACAACTGAAGATGTTATGAAACCAATCGCATATTCACCAATTCGGGGATGACGAATTATAGCAACTTCCTTGAAAGCATTGGTATTCTGGTCTGTAGTAAAAATCAGGCAAAGAAATCAAATAAGTCCTATTAACCCAGAGCAAGATACAGACATATATTAGAACTACATCAATTCAGCAGAATTTCATCTTCACTTATCACACATATAGCCGGACATGGGTAACTTAAGAACTTAGACACCAATCAAATCAAGCTGCATAAATTGTTGCGAAATAAATCAGAAGTCCAAATAAAACCCCATTATCAAAAAAAAGTCCCATGAATAATATGTCCCTAAGAAAAGGCTTTGTGATTTGATCCTGATGTGCTTCCATATACTAATGCATTAAACAATAGTGATGTCCTAAGGTGCTTCCATTATTATCGCAAACATCAATATAAAATGAAAGAACGAACAGCCATGTGCTTCAAACATATTTATGCTTCTATCATTACCAGTTAAAGTAGATCACTTGCAATAGTTGATTGAAACAAAATACTCTATCTATGTCTTGATCTTAAAAGGTAAATCAGATTAAAAATGAATCTCAGCTGTTACTCAAGTATACCAACAGTAAAGAATCTTTTCCCCAATCATAGCTAATATGGAAAAAACAATCAATGAACCGAAAACACTACCATTCTTTCATATAAGCATTTTGCCCAAAGGAAACATTCTGTCATGATGATTGAAAAGGGATTTCAAAGATTATTTTATCAAAGCTAAATCTGCACTCGACATATCTATATCTCATTAATACCCCATCATTAGGAAATTAAAAGTTGCTACCAAACAACAATGATTACCTGGTGAAATAGCAGAACTAATTTGCTTTGATGCAGAGTATAAATGCTTCACAAAGGGCATTCTCTTTATAAACCACTCCCCTAACCAGAAAACTGTTGAACCCAGCCATGATGAAGCAAAAATGCCGACAAAGAATATGAAGGTTATCGATGTGACAAATCCAAGGCCTGTAAGTACAAGGGAAGCACTTATAAATTTACCAGCTACACAGGCTTTTATTGAACACACAGCTCATGATGATGCTAATATTTTTACCAGAAATATCACAACTACCAACATGATCAATGCATCAAAGATTACTACAGCAAGCAAAATGGGAAATAAAATGCTGCAATGCCAAAAGTGACGTACCAAATATGTCAATACCAAGTCTTTCATATATGGGGCTGAAGAAACCATCAACAAATTGAATAAACCACCATGTGATGAAAAATGTAACAGCCACAGGAAAGAGGACCACACTGTGAATAGGCAATATCCACCAAAAATTAGTATGTAGAGATTCACACAAGATAAAGGAAGTAGGCATCCAATGAATGGAGATACTGATAGAAAGTAAGGACGAAGGATCATGCATGGCACTTCTCGGTCCTGTCTCCAAGGGACATGACACTGAGAAAGCAAGAGTATCCCACAAGCCAATAAAAGTACATTTTCTTTTCTTAAGTAGTTGATAAGGAGAAATCAAAGACAAGGGATTTTGATAAGCTCCCCACCATCCAGTCATGAACTTCTTTGACACCCAACTTTGAAGAACAGCATAGCAAGCCTGATCAAATAAATGTCAGAATTAGTACGATCAATATGTAGATATGGAAATTGAGTTTTTGCACAGTGGAAGAAATAGAAAGGAACAAACATGGTATTTGTTCACAAAACCTCAGATGTTAGTGAATTAATATTTACAGGTACATTTCCAGCAAGAACTATTACTTCTTTTTTTTTTTGGATAACCAGCAAGAACTATTACTTCTTTTTTTTTTTGGATAACCAGCAAGAACTATTACTTTTAGAATTCTAAATCACAATTCTTCAACACTTCTCTTTGTGATGCCAAGCCAATTTCCTTGCTTAACAGCTCTCTCAGTTATCATTTGCTAGAAGATCTAAAGAAAGAATATCTCAGTAATTGTGTGTAGTTGTCAAACCAATTAGTTCAACTCTCTCTTGTGATACCTTATCCAATGAAAAAAAAGGAACAATAATTACCTTTTCAATGAAAAATGATCAGTAGTTTTAGTTATGAAGAGCTGGCATGAAATTGAAACAAAAATACTTTTGGTCAAACTTTGGAGATCTATGAAGTCACAGAATATAATACTAGAGATTTTGTTGAGTAAGCCACACTAACCCGTCAATTTGGGATCCAAATTTGAGATTTTCCTTGGAATGGAATAAGCTCTATCGAACTAGTGTTCTTTTCATTGACAGGAAATTAGTTGATTACAGTTATACAGTACCAAAGAACTTCTTTTTTTCTTCATACGACTAACTTTTATTAACTGAGCGGCAACAAAAAGATAATGCTGGAGGAGTTACAGCCAAAAGAGGGAGGCCATTAGAAGCCGTGTATTGAGCTACAGATATCAATAATGACACCACTATCATTTGATTAAAGTACCAGCAATTTTGACAGTCAAAAACTTGTTATCTTTGAAATTTCCAAGCAATATCCTCCTACTAACTTTGATTTACTGGCTCCTATATTCATTTGTTTAGTAATTTTGTGTTGATGAACTTTCAAAATCAATCAACTATGCGTCAATCCCAAATCAACCTGAGTTAGCTATATAAGTCCTCTATATCCTTTCCTCTCCAGTGAAGTTCATTTTGTTGATAACTAACTTAAGAGTTCTCTATTCTCACACAGCCACTCTTATCTTTGCAGGTATAATTAGTTTAATTACAACTAACCGGTTGCTTAGCTTCCACTATATTCTGTTCTTCGCTAAATTGCTTGATCCAAGACTTCTAAGACAATTGAGAAAAACTTCCTTCAATCTGATTTTTGGTCTACCTGGTCCACCAAGATTGGACTTTTGATATTCCCCCAAATTTAGAAAGTCATTCGACAGCTACAAGCCCAAGAAAATAGCCCAAAGAATCTGTAACAAAACCAAGGGTGCGGTGCGTACAGTGCATGTTTTCAAATTTTTCCGTGTTCGATTGGTCAAAGATTTTGAAAAACATTGTCTATGAGAATACAAGTTCCTTAAAAAATGAGGAAAATGACTTCTCTGGTGGAAGTAGGAAAAACAAGTTCCACAAGTGGCATTTCACATTGATTATGTCCTCCTCCCACCTCATCTTCACCCCCACACTTGTAACCCCCATCCCCATCCCCGCCACCCCTACCCCCTACACCTCTCATACTATTTGTATCAATTACATACGAATACTTTTAGGATAATATTTCTTACTTATGTACCACACAAAAAGATAAGTAAGAACCCACTTATTTTCCCATAAAACATTTTCCTTCGAACCAAACATACAACAATTCTGAATTCTCGTTATTGAAACCCATAATTTAGTTCTCATTATTTCAACTCTCAGCTTAAATCATATAAAATAGCTTCTTTTTCTCCCACTGCCTTTAAGTTAGTGAACATCCTCTATCCTACACCACTAGACACCCCGCCAGACACAGTGCACTAACATAATAAGAAAATAACCATACCACTCCAGACTTTACTACGATTTTATTCAGCTTAACCAAACGAAAAAGGCAGCCAAAAATACAGAGATTCATATTATTATTTTTTAAATGATCGCATTTCACCTAGTAAATCTCAGTCAGATACATTTCAAAAATTCCTTTCAAGTGGCCTTCAAATAACATTACATTAAATGTACGTATTTTCCTCATTTATCACTAAGAATTTCCATGGCAACCACGCGAGATTTGAGAGTCGATCAATATTAACCTTATATTCAAATCGACCTACAATATAGTACTTTATAGAGCAAGTTCGATCTGTTACAAGTGAAATTATACTGTACCTCACAGGTAACTTTATACAAATTAGAGTATTTATTTTAATTATTTGTTTGGTGGAAGAGGGGGAACGAACCTTGCGAGTAGAGGAATTTGGGGAAGAAGGAGGAGATTTGACGAAATCTTCGGGATCTTCATGGAGGCTTTCGTTTCGAAGCGGCGAACTTGACGTTGACTCTTTCTTATCGTCCGCCATTTTCAAAGTAAAAAAAGGAGAGAGATTTTTTCTCAAATATTGGGGTTTGTTGCAAATTTATTGCTTTTACAGGGTGGTGTCGGGGATACTAAAAAATAAAATAAAATAAAATTATAAAAATCGCCATATATAATCGTCAGAGTAGTTTATTAGAGTTTATGTTGTGAAAAAATTTATGTATATTTTATGCATTCATGATTTAATTATTTGTGTCTTATTTATTCATATATTTATTATGTCTGACATTAGTTGTGGAGAAAGAATTTTTATTAAAAGGGTTCAAAATATAAAGTAAATTAATAAAAAATTTCAAAGAGTGTCAATTTTCGGACGGAGGGGTGCCCTCAACAACAACATGTGGCTCCGCGACGGCCTAACATATAACTAAATGCAATAGTTTTAGGTACAATTAAGTTCATTGATACAAATCAGCCATATCAGTTGTAATCATGATAAAATCTGATACAATAAATACAATATACATTTAACTTCGGTCTCACCTCACTCCCAGAGGCGGACCCATCTTTATCAGTGGAGGTGCATATGCACCCGTTAACTTTGAAAAAATCATGTGTATATATGTATAACTATCTTGAAAAACTGGTAGAAACTAGGGTATAATTAACAATGCATCCATGAGAAGCATATGAATATTCTTATGTTGTTGGTATAAGGCAGAGGAGCCACCCGAGAGATCAAGGTTCAAATCTAGCTAGAATGCTAACTAAACCCAAATTATACCCTCTTTCCCCAAACATTTAGCTATAATTCATAATTAAACAAACTATAGATATAAATCTCTAATTAAACCCAAATTATAGTTATTTTTTAAAGTTCCTCTTTCTAAAAATACTTTTTTGAGTATCTAGGTAGCTTTTTGTGTTGCATATTTTAAATTTTAATGCAACTATTTTGAATGTTTATAATATTTTTATTTTTTTATAGCCTCCATCAGATTTAATATGAAAAATATTTTGTCAGAAATTAAAAGGGTTAGCTTTCGATAAATTTAAGAAATCAATGAAGTGGTGTTCTGCTCGTGGGGAGAGGAATGCGAAAAAGTGGGGTCCTCTCACCTGTGCTCACTCGACCATTTTTACTGACTGATGGTAAACTTTAGGAATCAAAACTATCAACTGCATACTTAAAGAGACTATCTTGTAATACTTCAAACATAGGGGGACCATTTTTGCCATTTTCTCCATAAAATTACAGGGGAAGGGGAACAGGATCTGCACAGAAACTTCACGCCACCACGACTGTAATCACGCCACCGATGCCGCCGTGAACCACCAGTTCTTCGCCGGCATATCATTTCCGCTCCACCTCTGTCTTAACCCACTTCATCACCACCATTTTCGCAACCTGAAACTACCCTTCCATCTCCGCTGAAACACCCAAAACAGCTGCTAAACCCACCACTTGATTCCACCCCCTCACGGACCTGAATTATACCAAAACTACCGTTCCTTCCCATCTCTGCTGTGGAAGCTCCATTGAGATCAGCCGAAAAGAATCCTAATGACCCGCACGCTCTTCCCAGTTTTGCAATTCCGGTGTTGTATTCTACATCGTTAACTTTCCGGGTTTGGGTTGCAGGTCGCGGTTCAATTCTGCCGGCAAGGATTTCCGGTCTGTTTTCAGTTGTTCCGGGCTTGTTGGTCTAAATTCGGAATCTGAAGGATTGTTCTAATTTGAGGTTCATTCTCACTCTCCTTCTCAATTTTTTTTTTCTTATACTCTTGTTTCATCTGATAATTAACGATGGTACTTTGCTTATATGTTCATTTTAGCTTGTGCGTGCTTATAAGTATATCATTTTCCGATTGGAATCTGGTTTCATGCGTATTTGTGAATTGATTTTGATTGGAATTTTATGTTAGTTAATCATGAAAGGATAACAAGTGAATTAGGATTTGGATTTGGTAAAAGAGCATGGATGAACCTTGGCTTGATTATCACTGGTAAAATAGGAATGAATCAAAGGAATTGGGCTTGAAATAGAATCAACTTGACGGGGGGGGGGGGGGGCTTAATATTTTATTGCTGTTACATCATTCGTTTGGGCTGGTAGTGGCATGATTAGGCCGTCAATGTAATAGGAAAAATCTTAGACTTGTTTGGTTGATTATGTGTTTACTGCTTTCAAGAAAAATTACCTATTTTCCTGGAAATTCCCGAATTTCAAGGAGAATACCCCGAGATGTTGAGTGAAGCTTAATTTAGGATAGTATAGGTAGTGTAGGTTTACTATCAGTACTCTTTTTTATTTTGGACTGTAATAACTTTGGACACTGTTTTACACACGGGGCGTGTGATTGTTATTCAGTGAGTTTGTCCAATTGAGTTTCATTTGAGTCTTTACGAGTCAATGAAGTGACTATGCTAGAACAATGGGATCAAGGGGTGCCTCGCACCTTCTACTCGGTCAACAGAATTCCTTAACAGGAATTGCTGTCGCAAATTGGTTTTGGAGCCATATGTATTTTTTTTAAAGGGATCTTTGTTTTAAACGGTATTGGTATGAATTGATACTTGCTAATATGATTTTCTTGTAGAGTTGTGAGCGGGAGGAAGGATATCTTAGGTTTTCTGCTGGGATATACCATACTGCATCATTTGATTGGGAGAAATCTTCTTATTTTTCTCCTGGAATTTGAAGGAATGTCAAAAGTTAGAGACAGAACGGAAGATTTTAAAGATGTTGCACATCGATCAGCATTGTCTTTGGGATATGATGAGGTACATTAACTTATTCAGTTCATCACTTTTCTCTATCCTTTGTCGAAAGGATTATGTAGCATGTTGTGAAATGTCTTGAAGAATCTTCATGCTCATATGACCCCAACAGTTCTTTGTCTATTACATTGAGTGTGATTGTGCATATAGCTTCAGTAATTTCCTTATGTATCAATTGTTCATATCGTCCTGGATTAAATGCTCGGTTTTATAATTAAACTGATCAAGAGTTTTTGTGGTTGCAAATATCTGGCAATTTTGTTTTTCATTGCAGATGATTCATAACTCTCTTGTTAGTTGAGAACTATTCCATATAATTAAACTTCAACACTCTCTTTCCCGCTCCTTATTTTTAGCCTATGTCATATTACCATCAGACTTAGTTTATATGTCCTCTGAACTTAGATCTTTGCTGACAGTCTAAGACTGCTGCCTTATTGGCATCTTTTATCATGCATAAACCTCAGCAAAGGTCAGGATTCACCAGAGCTGCACTTAAAACGGTATAATTGTCTACACCTAATGCTTATTTTCTTTTGTTATGTTGTTTGTGCTTTAGATTTTGTATCCTTAAGATCATAAATAATCACAAACCAAAAATCCTTTTCATAATTTTTCATTTGTCAGCTAGAGAGTATTGGGACTCTGGAACAATTTTTGATGAAACACAAGAAGGATTATGTTGATCTGCACCGTACAACTGAACAAGAGAGGGATAGCATTGAGCATGAAGTAAGCTTGCATATTTCGATATCGGTTTTCTTTCTTTCCTTGCTGTACCTTTTTTCCTTTTTTTTTTGTGGATTTCAGAACAGGACAGTTATAGCTAGACTATCTTCTTCTTGCTTCTATGGTTGCTGTACACAGAAATATTTATTCTTGGTGCATGATGCTCTCTTATCATGATGAAAACAAAAGGGGTGTTTCAGTTTGCAAATAGGATTAGGCCATATCACAAGGGTGAGGTTGGAGTTGTGATTACATATTTGAGAGTTGAGATAGTTTTACTGTTTTGCCTCTATTAGGTGGTGATTGGCAATTTTTAAATTTAGGAAAATATCAATCATCTTTCAATTTTAAACTCGTTCGGACGGCAATATGGATCTTTTATATCTATTCCCATATCCCGCTATATTTGGATCCATTTTATTTTAATACTTAAAAGAAGTATCCTTTCAAGGCAAATTATCGTCCATATGGTTCCTTCTCTTCCATTGCATTGTATGCTAACCTCATGATTCTAAGTGTACCACTTACCTTTAGAACTTTTAATCACCAGAGTATCACGTCTTTGAAGTAGTGCTTTTAGAGGTTTATGTAGGATATGCCCTAATCATCTCAGATAATGTTCTCTTAGGTTATCTTCTATGTATTCTACTTACTCTTTCTAAAAATAGAAGAGAAAAGTCATACAAAGTTATATACAAATCACTACCCCTTTTTTTGCATTTCCTAATAGAGTCATTCAGTAACTTCCACAACAATCAGAATTTGACCTCATGTGCCTTTGCTACTTGCTCTTTCTATCTGATGTGGTAAAAAATAATCTTATCTAATTGTGTATGGCGTGCATAAATCTTAACATCTATATTCATACAACACTCATCTTGTGGACATATTGGCTTTTGGACCCAACAATTACTCCAATATAATGTTATTCGTTCTATAGCACTTACTTTTCTCTTTGTTAATTATAACCCGTATAGACCTGTTGTAGCATTCCTCTATTTCAACCATCAATTTTTCTTTTATGTGATACATTTTCATCTATCATGTCATTTTTTAGAAAACTGGGTCTGTATATCTGAATTGTATGCATTTGGGTACCACAGTTGTGTCCAATCTCACTTCACATGCGTTTTTCTTATGGGGGCTAATGTTGCAGTGCTTGATTTCTCTAAGAATTATTCAAAGCAGTCAATTGGTATGAGAGACAATCTTATGAGAAGGGGTGTTTTTTTCCTTAGTTTTAGGTATGGGTCTAGTAAAAGAGTAAATTTAACATAATAACACTCCAAGAAAGATTTTCTGTTTTTGGTCTGGTTGGTGGGGATGACCAAGGGTAGTGGATTGGGAAAGTGAGTCCTAATCTGCAGTTCCCGTTTCATGGAATCATTATCCCAAACTCCTTCTCCTGGACCTTGAATAAGTGTTCAGTAGCTCATTGCTGCTTTAGGGTTATCCCACATTTGTAATTTTTAAAACCATGAGAGAACTGGGTGAATGATGGAATAAATTGGTCCTGATATACATCTTGAACATTTTTCTGAAGATCGATCTTGTATATAGTAAATGATCTTGTTTTTTTTTTATTATTATTTTCAGTTTTCATATAGCTTAACTAATATTTAATATTGTATAAAACAATATACAGTTCAGTCCATGCAATAATGTAAATCCTGGGAAATTACTAAGAATATTATGGATGAAAGCCAATAGAAATTGATTGGTGGTTACAGTACTCTAACTCCAAGTTTGACTATAAACTATGACCTACGGAATTGGCACTTCTGCACCAAGGTGCTGTGTTTGATTTATTTTCCTGCTGTATACTATAATCATTTTTTTATGAAAAGTTGAAAACTACGTCTTTGTTTCATTACCCTTGAAATGTTTGATAAAATTGTGTCTTGTTTTCCTTCTTTGTCAAGTTTGATGTCCTTATTAACTTTTGAGTCTGGAGAAAGAGATCCTTGTCCCCCTTTGTGGTTGCCTTCTTCTTGTGCAGCTTTGTTTTGAGTGCTAATGCACTTAATTGAGATTGTAAAGTTAGAGTTAAAAAAACTAACTTACACAACTTTCTGCAGGTTACTATTTTTGTAAAATCATGCAAAGAGCAGATAGATGTTCTCAGAAATAGTATAAACGAGGAAGATGCAAATTCAAAGGGATGGCTTGGTTTGAAGGGTGACAATCTGAATGCTGATACTATAGCACACAAGCATGGAGTGGTATGGTTGCTACTTACAGTATAGTGATCAAATATTCTCATAATTTGATTAGGATTGCTTCCTGATACATCTCTTCCCACTTTCCACTGGTATTTGGAATTTTTGAAGTAACTTTATTGATACTGTTGAATTAAATATATTTTAGTGCAATTTTCTACAATCAGCAGAACACTGTCGTAATTGTCATATCATAGTTATTTTGTCTCCAATTTTCTGCTGGGGTTTCATACTTTCTACGAATAACCTCTTTTGAAATAGAGAAATTATGTAAATATCTCTGATGTTAGCAGCAGTACTTCAAAATTGTTGTCTTCATTATGATTCAATTTGGAAAGTATCCATGTTCCTATTTAAATTTGGATCTCTTACCGCCGCAGATTTTCTTTCCCAGAATTTTGCTTCTTAGAAAGTGGATGTGTTGTGTGGTTGTTCTGTGATTTGCATAACATATCACTGAGTCGTATTGCCATACTCCTGCAACTGCATATGGAGTAATAGAAGTCACTAGATCGTTGTGATTGTTAATACCTGTTGATGACGTAAATATAGTTTTTCAACCTAAGCTATGATCTGTAATCAGATGAAAGTAGGTCTAAAGCTGTTTCTTTTACTTGTTTTCAAATTGCCTCTTGTGTACGTAAGAGTGAGGCTGAGGATGTAAAAGGAAAAAAAAAGATCTTTTAGAATAGAGTGCCAAGGCATTTGAAAGCATATTTCTTCTGGTTTATCATGAGATCCACAGTAGGTGAAAATCCTTTAGTAGTATACACCTAATGGTGCACTGCTGTGCTTTTCATTCTTGGAGTGTGGATGCATACCCATATTCATTGTTTGCTTTTATACTGCAGGTTTTAATTTTAAGTGAAAAGCTTCACTCTGTCACATCACAGTTTGACCAATTGCGGGCAATACGGTTTCAAGATGCTATTAACCGAGTGACACCAAGAAGGAAACGTAAGAACACTACCAAATCAAATGCTGCAGAGACCTCTGCTTCTAGTAGTTTGGACCCCAACATGAAAAGGGACTCTGAGGGCCTCGGGGACCCCGGTACACAAGCAGCGCCTATAAGAGTCCAAGAACAACTTTTGGACGATGAAACACGTGCCCTACAGGTAAGTGGGAAGTTTGCTGATAGAGGATTTAATTCTGGCAAACAAGCATTCTTAAAGCTAAAATCACATATACTCTGTTCCTGTAACCTACTATGATCACTCGAATGGTGCAGGTAGAGCTGAACAGTCTCCTGGATTCTGTTCAAGAAACTGAAACAAAGATGGTGGAAATGTCTGCGTTAAACCATCTTATGTCTACTCATGTTTTGCAACAGGCCCAACAGATAGAGCTTTTATATGAGCAGGTTAGTGGTATTGTTGCTTTTTTACTTTCTAGTTTTATAGAGCTTTTATCTTGTTAAACATGCCAAGAAAATCATTTTCTTTGTTTAACTAATTCAGACAATCTCTGCATTTTCTCAATTAACTTTGCCATTTGCAACCATTTCCTAGTTAGAACTAACAAACATCACAATTCACAGATCTTTTTTTATTCCATGTCTAATCTTTATGCTGTTAATACTTTAATTTGTTCATTAAGCATTCTAAATCCCCTTTTGCCAACTGAGCTTAACAGTTGTCAGCAATAGAAATACATGCATGACAAGAAAAGAAGAAAGAAAGATTAGAAAATTATGAAACAATGGAATACATGTTTGTAGATGATCAACCAGGCTACATGATTCTTTGAAGTGCACTGAACAGAGCAGATCATGTCATTATAAATTGTATCCTGGTTTATTAACAAATTAATCCTCCAGTATGGGTTTTGATAACTATATACTTCTCGAAAGTTCTGGATGAAGTCTATGCCTTCGGTAATTACTTCTGAGTTTCAGTTGGTATGAATTTATGGTTTTTCATTTCAGGCAGTTGAAGCTACCCAAAATGTGGAACTTGGTAACAAAGAACTGTCACAAGCCATTCAACGGAACAGCAGCAGCAGAACTTTTCTTTTGCTCTTTCTATTTGTACTTGCATTTTCAATCCTCTTCCTAGATTGGTACAGTTAATTATAGGGATTTTCGCGCTATTTTTTGTTTTACAAGTAAGAATATAGAGCGTATATTGTCCAACTAAAGTTGCGTAACTTTACTAGAAATTTGGAGGCAATTGTCTGTTGTATTTGATGCTTTATTATTTGTACAGCTATTATTGTTACTTGCCCATGCCACCAAATACCAATATTGAACTGAACTTTGATTCGACATGGCTTTGGTGTAGTTTTGATGGGATCTTTTCAACTTGGACCTCTACAATAACATAATTTTCAATTGCATATATTATAATTCAAATAACTATGAAGTAAGATATATTGCTTTTGAGTTTACGTTATGTGTAAAGAATTTGACCAGGAATTAAGATCTTTTGTCTACTTATAAAATGAATAGAATAAGATGATTTTTTTCAACTCATTGAGCCTTTTAAAATTCTTTTCAAATTTGTTTCCACATCAGAAGTTCCATTATAATTTCATACAATAATACAAATTAAATTTTAAAAAGAACGGCCACAGACTGGTCGGGTCAAATAAACAACACTAGATGAATAAAAAATGTGACTAGCTAGTGCCTGTCTTCATTTTATTCCAAAAATGGTTGTACACTTGAACTATTTTGCTTCATGAAACCAAAAATAAAATGCTTTTGGACTTGAGATTTATCTAATATTACTGTAGGTTCTTGTTATTTGAAATGTAAAAACTCTAAATTGTTGTATTACGGTAATAATTGAACTTTGTTATGTATACTTAAGTATAAATTTTCCTATTAGAAAAATAAATTATCTTATTTTAACATTTAATAGAGGAGTATCTGCGATAAAGCAAATAATCAATTAATTAAGTTTAAGGGAGCTATAGTAATGCTAACTAACATATCAAAAAGTATTTCACCGAATTCTATGTGAACGTAAAATATTTTATGCATCAAACTATCATGAACTTTGTCTCTTACGATATACATAAATTTTGTAAAGATTAAGTTTAAGGCATAGCTCGTTCTATGTTATAAAACATAACTTATTGGTATATATTGATACACAAATATAAAACTTTGTTGAATAAAATTATTTGTAATTTCAATATCAAATTTTTTCGATGATTTTTTTTACCTATGTTGGAAATAATAATTCAAAGTTAGAGTAGGAATCTTAAATTGATTAGGATTTGTTATTTATGGTATTTACTTATTTATGTTTAATTAGGATTTGTTAGTTAGTTAGAGTTGTTTCTAGTCCTAGTTTAATTTGGTTTTTACTTTTACAGGGATGTTACTAGTTATTTTCACTATACAGGAATACACAGAAATATACAAAAAATACAAGAGCTTATAAATAAAATATTTTTCTTCAAATTGGTATCAAAGCTTCTACGATCCTGGTAGAAGATCATAGAGTTTCTGCTGCCGGCGGATGGTTATGACCCATATATGCCGTCCTTCTGGCCAATGATCATGTTGAAAAAAGCTAGACGAATGATATATGCATGAAAAACATGTCAAGAAGAAAGACTTACAAAAATATTACAGATTTAAAGAAGTGCAACCAAGCACAAAAAAAACTCTTCTCTAAATTAAAAGTCAGAGAAAGTAAAAAATTAAAAAAGAGTTGATGGGAAGGGCATCAACGAGAGTTGGAGAAAAAGTACTCCAACATAAAAAAAACAAAAAAAAAAGAACTTGATGGGAAGGACATCAACGAGAGTTGGAGAGAGTGTGCTCCAACACAAAAAAAAAGAGTTGATGAGAAGGGCATCAATGTGTGTTGGAGAGAGAGTACTCCAACACCAAAAACAAAAATAGTTGATGAGAAATACATCAACGAGAATTGGAGAGAGAGCACTCCAACACCAAAAAAAAAAATACAAAAAAAAAAAAGAGTTGGTGGGAAGGGCATCAATGAAAGTTGGAGAGAGAGTGCTCCAACATCAAAAGAAAAAAAATAAAAAAAAGGCGTTGGTGAGAAGGGCATAAACCTTGAAAGTTGGAGATAAGTGCTCCAACACAACCAAGAGAAAAAATATCGTGAGTTGGAGAGAAAGTGCTCCAACACTTGAAAGTTGGAGATAGTTCTCTGACACAACCAAGAAAAAAAAAAGAGAATTGAAGAGAACTCTCCAACAATTGAAGATTGAAGAGAAGTTCTCCAATACAACAACAATGACAAGAAAGAAATTGAAGATCGAAGAAAAGTATTTTTCAATACAACAACAATGATAAGAAGAAAGAGACATGAGTATACAACTTTGAATTACGGGAGAATGTTGGAAATAATAATTCAAAGTTGGAGTAGGAATCCTAAATTGATTAGGATTTGTTATTTATGGTATTTACTTATTTATATTTAATTAGGATTTGTTAGTTAGAGTGGTACCTAATCGTAGTTTAATTTGATTTTTACTTTTATAAATAAGGATGTTACTAGTTATTTTCAATAGGGAAAAAAGACACATATACTCCCGAACTATCGTAAATGGTATACAAATACCCCCGTCATACTTTTTGTTCATTAGTGCCTCTGCCGTCCAAAAAGCAGTGCACATTTACCCCTCACTCTAACGGAAGACTTATTTGATACACGTGGCGCAATCCTACGGCTCAACCCGATTTGACCAATTAATTAACCCAAAATTCAAATACCCGTCCATTACCCGTTTAACCCACCCAATACACCCATTACTCACACAAATATCACTAATATATTATTTTATTATTTTTTATTTGTAAAACTACGTGGAATGATCATTCTTTGTACCTAACTATTATGTGCAAGTAATGAGGCCAACACACTATATCATGTTTGTATGGCTAAGTAACTTGAATTCATGAGGCTTATAAATAGCCTACTAGTTACTCATCTTAAGCATGAAAAAAACATCAAAAGTGAATACAAAGTTATTTACTACTACTCTTTCTCTCTTTTTCTTCTTGTCATTTTATAATACTACATATACTTCATTTTATAACAGTTATATTATTATTGTGATATTTTTATTATTCCCCAACAAATATAAGCATAAATTACTCTTTTCTAATTACTCCTTTTATCTTTTCTCATAAAGATATTAAATGGCAAATAATACTAGTGCAACAGTTTGTGTAACTGGAGCTGCTGGATTTATTGGTTCTTGGCTTGTCATGAGACTTCTTGAACGTGGCTATAATGTTCATGCTACTCTTCGTAATCTTGGTGCACCAAATTTTCCCTATATGTTTGGTAATAAGAAAATTGTGGCTTATATGATGGGCGGGAAGGAGACAATTAATTTAGAATGTCATCTACGAAACTTGTTTTTTTAATTTTCATTAGAAAAGTCATTTTCATCAATATTCGTAAAGAACTTGTTTTTAGAAAAAATATTTTGACCAATCAAACATAGAAAAATCAGAAAGTACCTCCAAAAAAATGTTTTCCTCCATTACCAAACACATCCTTTTATACTGATATTTTATAATAAAATTTTGAATCGTCAATTAGTAATTAACCTTAAAGATAATTATACGTACTTGTTTATAAAAAAGTGAGATTAATAACGCGAGGAAACATGCACTAATAGTGTATAAATTACTTGTACTACGAATATATAAATAGGTTAAAATGATTTAAGTTATATATACTTGACATTTAAAAACCTTTTTAAACCCATCTTAATTAACCCATGATATTAGGTCTATTATCATTTTTATCAAACTACTAATTGATAGTACTTATCTAGAAATTTACTTGTAATTATTACCTAATTAGCAGTAAACTGATAGTATATATATTTTATATCCTTAATACATATCAATTAAACTCAAGTAATTAGATCCTTTATTAATGAGTTTAAATTATATACACAATATAGTGTAATAATTTCTTTTTACATACTTGATATATATATATATTTAATATGAATAAGTTTTTATGGTGAATTAATTGTTTGCCAATTGTAGAGAATAATAAGAAGGTGCAAAATCTTTTGGAGTTACCAAAAGCTGATACAAATTTAACTCTATGGAAAGCAGACTTAAGGGAAGAAGGAAGCTTTGATGAAGCCATAAAAGGGTGTGAAGGAGTATTTCATGTGGCCACTCCTATGGACTTTGAATCCAAGGACCCCGAGGTCCTGAATTCGTCTGATCATCTCATCTAATAATTTAAATTATTTAATAAAATTTATTTTTTAATTAACGAGATTAATATATATGATAGAATGAAGTAATTAAACCAACGGTGAGGGGAATATTAAGCATCATAGAATCATGTGTTAAAGCAAAAACAGTGAAGAGACTAATATTCACTTCATCCGCTGGAACAATTTTTTTTTTTATCTATGATCACAACAATTGGAGTGACTTGAATTTTATATATGCTAACAAGATGCCTGGATGGGTAATTTCCTTTAACCTTTAAGTTATACACATCGATAATATAATGTGTAATTTAACATGTTGCTAAAGATTACCAATTAATACTATTCTTTCTTTTTATTTTATGTGATACTATTATTATTTAGAGAGCCAAATAATTTTTTTATCATATGTTTTTTCAAATATTTTTTTAAACCCTCTTGTTAACTCGAACCCACAACTTTAAGATTGGATGTGGAAAGGTGATTCCAACCTAAGCAACCCCCTCTTGTATATTTTTAAATTATTAACTATTCTCTTGTAAAACATTTTTCTTGAGCCATCTATCAGAACAACCTCTCTATATCCATAGAGTTAGGGTAAAGTTTCTTAATGTGTAAAAGAAATAAAAAATAAAAATTGAAGATTCTATATTCAAACTAACACAAAAAAAATTAATCAATTTTACCCTAGTACATATAGGGGAATGGAAATGAGGATTATGTAATTACACTTTTAATTTAAATAACTTGATTTTAATTTACAAATAATTTTTTTTAACACAAAATATTTTTTTAATAATAAAATTAAACGGGACAGATTACAAATTAACAAAAGGGCAAGTTACATACATATTTATAAGTTGGTTGATTAAAAATATTATACTTACTGCCTATTATTTTGATGAGTGGCTATATGAAGCACACTACTCAATTATAAAACAAGGTAAATATGTGCATTTGGATGATCTTTGTGAGGCTCACATATTCTTGTATGAGCATCCAAAGGCACAAGGAAGATACCTTTGCTCTTCTCATCATGCTACCATACATGATCAGACAGAAATGGCCAAACTACTATGGTCCTTCTGAGTAAGATTCTATCACTTTTATGTATTGATAGTATAAATTATTATTCTTTTATTGAAATAATGATATACGCTTGTTGATGTGTTGGATTGATTATTTTTCATAAATCAAGCACATAATTTTTCTCTCCTCATAATGGATAGTGATTAGACTCTAATTCATAACTTTATCGACTGGCGTACATATTGAAGTGTGTAACTATCTCACGTAGAATATATATAAGGCATGTTACATGTTTAACAAGATAAGATTCATTGATATTATTGAAGTGTATTATGACCATCTCATTAATTTATAAGTTTAAGCTTTCATTAAATTTGATGTTCACTTATTCAATATGGTATTAGAGATACTGAGATTGAGTCTCACCATCATCCATAAAAAAAACAAAAAAAAAACTCTACCTCATCATAGAAAGAAAATGGAGCTCACGTGCACGTCATGGGCGTAATTGAGGCATAAAGTAAAAAATATATACTTTTTCTAACAAGTACTTTTAGATGAGATGCTTCCACTTCAATAGATATTATAAAAATTCTTTACATTATAAATGTACTAATTAAGCTCAATCCTATGTAAACATGTCATGGGAACTTAGTTGAAATCTTTATAGAAATACCTAGTCAGATCAATATTATTTATTTTTTCTAATCGATATATATATATATATTGAATTTTTTGTTTAAGTAATTGGGTAAGTGATTATTTTAGATTAAATTTTCAACTTAAATATTTTTGGATAATTGACAGGTTTAAGGGGATTGACAAGGAGTTGGACGTGGCTAATTTTTCATCAAAGAAACTGATAGATATGGGGTTTAAATTCAAGTACAATTTGGAGGACATGTATAGATAAGAGGGGCCATTGAGACTTGCACACCAAAGGGATTTCTTCCTAATTCTACCCAAAATCCAGCTGATAAAGGAAATATGAATGAGAATTCATAATTCAATAAATAAAAATTACATGTATAAAAAAAGTAGAGGATAAAAAAATTAAGCTACCTACAAATTTATTGTGTATGTTTGGGATCATAAATACATTTAGCCTTTAAATATCTCCTAAGAATTTTATCGTTAAAGCTTTTCTTTGGTCACTCAATTTCTTTTTTCTCTCCCTATAGATTCATTATTGGTGATAGACCCATCCCTCCCCATCCTTTTCTCCACTATCCTTAATTTCACAAACTTTCATATTATCAGTTTAATACCTTTTATCTTTTATTAGTTATCGAAACCTAAATACATGTCATCATTCGACCATGTTAAATTGTTTAAATACTAATCATTATTGTCATCTTTTTGAAATATCATAATCTAATTAAGTATCATTGTGCCTTTCCCAGCGTATTTTCCATTTTCATTCCCATATTTGAATTTTCTTTATTGCTTAAACAAATTGATCCACCACCCACGCGGGAAGAAAGAAAAAATAATAATACAAAGATGAATGAATAAATAAATAAATAAAATAACATCCTTTATTAGGACCCACTAATTAACAAGATTGACCATTGCCATCCATGATACTAGGAAAAATGTCACGCCTAATATATATTTTTATTATTATCATTTTAATTTATAGGACATTTTTTCTACAAAAAAAAAATACTCTACCATATCCCTCTATTGTGTATGAAGTTTATGGTTTCCGTTGGTGTAAATTATGTTATTCACCTCTGCTACATCACCTGAACCACTAGTAGTAGCACGATACTTATGGTTCTGAAAGATCCAAGTTTTTGCTTTCATATAAATATTATGTGTTTTTTTTAAAGAATTTTAATTTGTTAAAGTATTCACGGTTAAACCTTGATACTATGTTTCCCCTCTTTTTAACCATTGTTTAAATATTCTCTCCCGTCATTAACTAATATTATGTTTTATAAGTTTAATCTAATTTATATATTATATTAGAGATAAGTGAAGAAATATCAATGTAATAGTATTTAAAAATTATTTAGATAGATAAAACATCTCATGAAAATTAAATTTTAAAAATAATCTGAATGTCAAAAAAGTTGTATAAAAGTAATTTTACGACTTTCATAAAAGAAATGTATATTACAGAAATTAATGGAAAAAAAGTTAAAAACATATTTAAATCACGTGAAATTGAATAAAAATACTCTCTATTAATAGTAACATTTTCGAATAAATATTTTTGAGTGCATCAACATCCACATTAAATTTTCCTAAATATTAATAAATTAAATTAAAGAAAATAATAGTGAGGGAGTTCCTACTCCCAAGGTCCAAAATCTAGTAAGCTTTGCGTAAACGTGAAGGGAAAAAACATTTGGTGGAAATACAATTAATTAAAAATAAAAATAAATATATATATATATATATTGGTTGAAGGAACTTGCAATACATAAACATTGAAAATCTGATTTTTCTTTTCTCTCTTCAACTTGGCGGCGGTGGTGGCGAAGGATACGGCGGAGTTGGTGGTGCTACTGGTGGTTGCCGGTTATGTAGCAACTCTTTATAAAGGGAAAAATCTAATGTTTACCCACCAGATTTTTTGCCGGAGAAGATGGCCGGAGCTAGCTGTGTTGATCTGATATGATTCTACCGATTTCTTGAAGCAAATATTTTATTTGTTCATACCCAATTTTCAGGTTTATTTCTTCTCTTTCATCTATTTTAGACCCATTTTTTGGTTTTTATTTTTTGGGTTTTTCCTGTTTTCTCTATAATTTTTTTCCCTTCAGATTTAGAAGTTCCCATTTCTAGCAAATATTAATGTTTAGCTTTGTTTTCTTCACACCCACCCTTAATTTATTCTAATTTTTAACCAATCTATTTTGGGGTTTTCTTGTTTTCCAGATTTAGAAGTTCTTATTTTTTTTTCCCTCTTTTTTCTTTTCATGTCAAAAATCCGAGCTCTATCTTTCTATTCCTTTTTGGTCTTAATTTGCCTTTTTCTGAAATGAGTATGTTAATTGCGGGTGTATTTTTGTTGCTCAATTTTGGAGCTGACAATTGATTTCTAATAAAGTTATGTTTTTTAAAAATAAATTCTTGAGCTGTGCTAGAAATTGTGCAAATATCAATATATCTTTACGAAGGTGGGTATTCTAAGTTGTGGATGTATTATTGTTGCTTAAATTTTGAAATGGGAATAGTGGATTCCTAATAAAGTTTTCATTTTGCAAATATCTATGTTTAGCTTCATCTTTAATGTAATGATTTGGACTCGAATAGTGCGAAATGGTTGCAGAGGATTCATATAGCCGGCCTTGACTTTGTTTGGAATTAAGGCGTAATGGATGATGGAGTGACACAATATTACAGATCTCTAGCTTATGAGGGCATGACTCTAAATAGGAAGATTTGGAGGTCGAGTATTAGGATAGGAAGGTAATAGGTAGCCGAGCATTGTAGTATTAGTTAGTATACGTGTACTATCTTATTCTCCTAATTTTCACTAACATCTGTTGTTTTGTTTGTTCGGTTTATCTTGCTATTTTGCTGCTGATTTATTTTTCTTTCTGTCATGCTTTGATTACAATTTTTTGAGCTGAGGGTCTATCAGAAACAACCTCTCTACCCCAGAAAGATAATAGGGGTAAGGTTTGTGTATATTTTAGCCTCCCTAGACCTACTTGTGGGATTACACTGGGTATATTGTTGTTTGCTATTGATGATTGATTGACACAGACTAAACTATGTAGTGTTAGATCTGCTTGTTAAAAACAGTGTATGTAGTCACAAAAAATGGAAAATTCTTGAAAGTTCTTTTTCATAGACAGAAATTTGATCTTTGAACTATGGCTCTTCGTATTTACTTTCAAATGTTTTTTAATTCTTCTAAATTCCTTGCCATCTCATTGTAGGAAAGGTCTTGTTGATGTGATCAATAGAGATGTCATTCAAGAGCATTGTCCGCGAGCTGAAGGAAATGAAAAATGGGATAGGGAGTATATCAAGGAGAGGAGAAGTAGAAGGAAGGCATTGGCGAAACAGAACTCGGTCACATATAGCTCCTGATGTGGTTCCTTTTGATCCCAATCAACAAGGGCAATGGGCAAATATACCACCAGAACTGCTTTTGGATATTGTCCACAGGGTTGAAGAGAGTGAGACATCATTTCCTGCTCGGACAGCAGTAGTCTATTGTGCATCTGTTTGCAAGTCGTGGAGGGAAGTTACGAAAGAGATTGTCAAGACTCCTGAAGAATGTGGTAGGCTTACATTCCCCATTTCACTAAAGCAGGTATTCTCCTTTATCTGTTCGATTATTATCTTATACTTTGTTATCACCAATAAAGAAGAAAAAACTGAGAGACAATTGTTTCTCCCTTTGTGCTTTGGACCAGCCAGGTCCCCGTGAATCCCCAATTCATTGCTTTATCAAACGGGACAGAGCTAATTCAGTTTTTCGCCTATACTTTGGTTTGACTCCATGTAAGTCACACTTTGCTGCTGACCTTGCTCTTTTTCTTCTCAATACTTGAATTGGTTCATGTAAAATTGTTGTGCACCTTGGAATCGGCTTTAAGATGTATATTACATATTTGATCATGAGTGAAGTTCATTTTCTAAATTTATACGGTTCTTCTTTTCATCTTTTGACACTTTAATTATAGAATGGAGATGATTTTACACATTGTGTTTCGTTTGGCATCAACTTCAAGATCTACCTTGTTTATTTGGTCGGATGCCGCACCCGTGTCGAATTCTCCAAAAATACACTACTTTTGGAGAATCTGACACGCACCTGCTGACATTTTAGAGTCAGAGCAACATAGCTTCAAGTTATATATACTGGACCACACTGGAACTGCAAAACTTTGTATTGCTTCTTAGTGTTGTGGTTTAGAAGGGGAGTCTTGGCGTAACTGGTAAAGTTTCTTCTATGTGATTAGGAGGTCACTAGCTCGAGCTGTAGAAATAGTCTCTTGCAAAAACGCAGGGTAAGACTGCGTATAATAGACCCTTGTGGTCCGGCCCTTCACCGGACCTCGCACATAGCGATAGCTTAGTGCACTGGGCTGCCCCTTTTTCTTTTAAGGTGTTGTAGTTTTTAATCTTTTGGCACTGAAAAGTACAAATCTGATTTGCTACCTCATGACAGCTGAGGATGTGAGTGATAAACTATTGCTGGCTGCCAAAAGGATCAGAAGGGCAACAAGCACAGACTTCGTAATTTCATTGGTTTCAGATGATTTTTCTCGAGCTAGCAGTACATATGTCGGCAAACTGAGGCAAGTTCCCACGAACTGCTTATTTTTCTATAGCTAAACCATCATCAATGTCCTTCGTGATGTCAAAAAATGGAAAGGTTCTATTACCTTACATTCTGTTTCAATAACTTTATAAACTTTGATCAGATCCAACTTTCTTGGAACCAAGTTCACCATATATGATAGCCAACCTCCAAGTGATGCAGTGATTCAACATCGTGGTAGGCTTAGTCGACGATTCAGTGCTAAGCAAGTATCCCCAACAGTATCTGCATGCAACTACAGTATAGCCACCGTTTCCTATGAACTCAATGTTCTCCGTACAAGGGGACCTAGGAGAATGCATTGCGACATGCATTCCATCCCTTTCTCCTCTATCCAAGAGGGAGGCAGTGCTCCAACGCCTACATCATTCCCACAATCTTTTGATGAGAGGCCTTCAAAAGCAAAAGAGCCAGCTGTAAATATCAGCTCATCGGTGTCAGTGCCTTCTCGAGAGCCACTTGTGCTTAAAAACAAGGCCCCTCGGTGGCATGAACAATTGGAGTGCTGGTGCCTAAATTTCAAAGGCCGCGTTACAGTGGCATCCGTGAAAAACTTTCAGCTAGCGGCAGCAGTTGATCCATCTCACAATATACCAGCTGCAGTACAAGAAACAACAATTTTGCAATTTGGGAAAATTGGAAAAGATATCTTCACCATGGATTACTGCTACCCACTCTCCGCCTTCCAAGCTTTTGCAATCTGCTTGAGCAGCTTCGACACGAAACCAGCGTGTGAATGATTTCGCGCTCAGATTGTAAATCATGATGTTTTTCCAACATCAGGTTGCTGCATAATGTTAGTCAATCTGAGAAGTTCTAAATGCAAGAGAATATTTATCAATGAGAATGTCAGTATGTAACTAACATTAGCTGCTGCTAAGATAGAAGCAGCTGTTTTTATAAGTTGTATAACTCAATACTAAATATCTATTTAGATGTGAAATGATCTAAATTCAGGTCAAACCACTCAACATCGAGTGGGTTGACCCAGGAAGAGATCCGAATAAACCTTCCAACAAGCAAGCAGAATAGAAGTTGACCATAAGAACATTTTCAATATGACTTCTCGATTAGAAAAATATCAGATACATAAAACTTTCTCGCCCCCCAAAACACCCATGCGCTTATTGCGTGAAAATTTCATACTATTTCACTACTAGACTTGATTATTGAGCGTCTCCATTATATCATCAGTTCGAGCATATGGCAATGGCGATTCACGAACACTCGATCGACACATGGGACATGTATTATTTTCTTTTAACCAAGGCCTAACACAAGCATAATGAAACCTATGATAACAAACTGGAAGAATCAAAACCATCTCCCCATGTTTAATTTCTTCTATACAAATAGAACAATCACTATTTTTTCCTTTAATTACTGGAGTCGTTATTGCTTCTTCTGAAATATCGATCACTACTTCAATAATCGTTTCTCCTTTTGTTGCCACTACTTCTGGCACAAATTCCTCAACATTATGCAAACGTCGTTGTTGTGTTACTCTATAACACAACAACATTTTCGTCCATTTGTAGAAAAATATCAAAAGAAAAAATATGAGTATTGCAATCAATACGTAATTATTAGTAGTCTTGGAGGAGAACAACATTTTTTCTTTTGTGTGTTGGTGATGACTAGATCAATGAGTTTATCGAAGGCAATCACATGTTTAGATGTATTTATAATAATATAAGTTGTTGATTTTGAATCCATATAGGAATCGGAGTGATTAAATATGGAAACCTTATAGGAGTAGAATTAACCTATTATGGAAATAATCCATGTCCTAATTAATTAAATCCTAAATCATTTGGGACTACGTATTATTTTCTTTTGCTTAAAATAAATTACTAAATTAGGGATATGTGAAGAATCCTAAAATTTGATCAAGACCACCATTATCCATAGCTGAAATTAACAATCACCAGATTTTTTTTAATTAATTAAATATTAATCCCTTTATTCCAAAATAAATATTACTAAATTCAAAATTGACAAGTAATTAAGGACAACTAAAAAAGAAAAAAGTGGAAAAGTAATTAGTACCTCTTAAGATCATTAGTTAATGATATTAATTACTAAAAGATAATTTATCAATATTACCCTTTTGTTTTTTTCTCCAAACTTTTATTAAAACAAGACAGCATATCTGAAAAACCCATTAAAAGAGGACAATTTTGAAAAATAATAATAATTAATTAACATATTTTTGGACTTTAAAAAGTTCATTTATTTTGGAACATAAAAAAAACTTGGGAAAAATAATTTTCTAGTCCCTTTTTTACAAGTAAAAAATCTAAAAATATCATTTCATATATTCAAATGGTGTCTCTAGACAAAAAATCTCATTTCTTCGCTAAAAAAAAAGAGTCAAAATTCATTTATTTTGCACATCACATTAAAGTTGAATTTTTTTCCAATTTCCCATATGGGATGGAGTATAAGATAATTAGTATTTATTTTCTTTATTTTTTCATTAGGAGGAAATATTCAATAACTGCATTTTGCTTATGATCAGCATTTGTATTACCAGTTCTAATTAATTAATTACTGTTCATTAAAGGTGATCAGAGATGGGAAGATCAGATAACGATAGAGATCTGGAACGTCTGATGCCGGTGGGAACCTTAGCCGTTGATGTAACAAAAATCAACGGCTCCAAATCTTCAGATCAATCTCCCTCGCCTTCCTCTCATCACTCCGCCAAAGAGGTCTTTTCTCTCTATCTCTCTATATATCGTAGACGAATTTAGGATTGAAATTCTATGGATTCAAATATATTACTTATTGCAATTTTAATAAGTTTTTATACAAATTTAAAATTCTGGATCGAAAGTACTGAATTCAGATGACTTTGATATTTAACTCTACATCCATCCTATCTATCACATTATACACGTGGAATGTGGGAAGCTTAGGTTGCATGAGAAATTATACAATAACAAAGGCGAATTCAGTAAAAAAAATTGGTTCAATTTTATGCTCTTTAGCATTAAATTGATTGTATAATTTAGATTATGGGTTCAGAATTTAACATGAAATTTTAGTAGTAATTTTTCATATATAGATTTATATTACAAGACGAAAAAATATTTATACTTTACTTAACATGTTAAAATATTGAATTCAGTTCAACCTGTAGTTAAAGCTATCACTATAGAGCTTGAGATTTGGGACGAAGAAAAAAAGGAGCACTTGAATAAACATATCATGATAAATAGGATTTAACTTATAGACAGTTGTACTTTAACCTGTTATAATTTTCTTGTTTTACAGGTTACTAATTTCACTTTTTTTCGAATGATAACTTATAGTTATTTTGTAAGTGACATAATAATATGTAAAGTATTGATCTTCAGTTAATGTGAGTTCAGTTAATTTTTTGTTTAGTTTTCACCTTTGTAGGCATTTGGCAAACATATTCATAGCTGGCTTTCAAAAAAATTTGTGAGCGGATGGTTAGTATCATTCTTATCTATATTCTTTTTTTATTTTATAATCTGTTGTATTAAACTGTGTTCAAGTAAATAAGACAATAGAAGTAAACTGAAAAACAGATATAGAAACTTTTATTAAGAAAAGTATTTATGACCACAGAATTCATAATGTGTTTTTAAGAAATTTAATCTCCTTATTATACTTGAGGTGATGGATTACTTCCTCTCGAGTCTCGGGATAAAACGGATATACCTCAAATGCCCTTTGCCAAACGTCATATTTATGAGATGATTTACTCTATCTTATGATTTTACTCGAAGAGAAAGAAAACATCTTTGTTATTGATGTGATTCTCACATTGTTTTGCAGTGTCATATTATTTCCCATAGCCATAACTTTCTACCTCACTTGGAAACTCATTAATTTTGTGGATGGCTTCTTTTCTCCAATCTATAATCATCTTGGGATCGATGTATTTGGTCAGTATATTAATTTCCTATTTTTTGATACTTTACTTCATTCTAATTTATGTCACATAGTTTGAGTTAGCATGAACTTTAATAAAAATTAGGAAGACCTTCTGAAATGTGTAGTCTTAATTAATCTTGTCATAATATTTGTGTGTGTCTATAAAAAACTTCACAACAAGTATAAAATGAGGAGTTTAAAGTTAAATTTCTTCGGAATATAACTTTTTTTCCTATACTAACTGATCATAAGAAAATAAACACATAGCACCCAAAGTTATGACCTAATGGTCAATGAAGTGATCAGTTGAGAACCATGAGGTCTGTTCAGTTCCTTGTAGAGATAACAACACTAGGTGGTCCTAGCATTGGCATACAGAATTATCGGGTATCTATTGCTGGTGAAAGATGATAGATATCTCATGGAATTAGGTGTTGTATTGCCTGCTGGTGGGAGGTGGTATTCCATGGAGTGGAGATGACAGGTATCTCGTGAAATTACTTGTTGTGAGGAGAGAAAAAAGTTATATTTATAGTTTTTTTTATGTTTTAATGAACATTTGTGTCACTCATAACTATATATATCTCTAACAAAATACAGGTCTTGGATTTGTGACATCCTTAATTTTCATATTCTTGGTTGGGGTGTCCATGTCCTCATGGTTAGGTGCTTCTCTTCTTAGTTTAGGAGAATGGATCATAAAAAAAATGCCCCTCATGAGTTATATCTACACTGCATCCAAGCAAATTAGTAGTGCAATTTCACCAGGTAACAAATTACACCTTTTCTACAATTCAAAATTGATTTGTCTTGACCTCCTATCGAGCTACGTTATTATTATTTTTTTCAGATGAGGATTCACATGCTTTTAAAGAAGTGGCAATTATAAGGCATCCCCGCCTTGGGGAATACGCGTTTTGTTTCATTACTTCAACCATTATTCTTCGTAAGAGCACAGGTGCCGAGGAACTCTGTTGTGTTTATGTGCCTACTAATCACCTCTACCTTGGAGATGTATTCCTTATCAATTCTAAGGACATTATGAGGCCCAATCTCTCTGTTAGAGAAGGAATAGGTAAGAGTTCAAACTTCAAATTCCACATGTATTTACGATAGAAGTCATTTTTCATGGACATACCTTTTAAAAAAGAAGAAAAAACATATGTTAAATAATATAGAAAATGACTTCAGTCGTACCAAAACAAGTACGATTTTCTCTTCTCCCGAGGATGATATAGTTATGAAGTGTCTGATTTTTAGTCTAAATGTTGCAGAAATTGTAATCTCAGGAGGCATGTCTGTACCCCAAATATTGACTATAGTAGATAAGCAATCTATTCTATCTCCAAGAGTTGGAAAATTTGCTATTCCTCAAGTTTGATGATTATAATGTTTGATCTTCATTATTCATTTCAAATATTGGAATTGGGGAAAATGCACTTTACTGTTTATATTATTCAATAGATAGTCTATTTGTTAGAGGTGAAGCCAGAATTTGAAGTTTGTGACTTGGTGTTTTTATTTCATTTACGTTATTTGATTCTAAATTAATAATTTGTACATATTAACTCAATGGATTACGTAAGGCAATACAAGGTTCAGATTAAAGTTACTGTGTTCGCGGATCTACTACCGGTGGATAATTCTTGTAGCTCTGCTTTCCTTGACACCCTTGTGAACAATGGTAAATGTGGGAAAAAAATATTTTGTAATACTAACTAGCCTATGAATTTGAGTTAGAAATATAACAACTGGTTAGAATTTTATTTTGCTAAATCTTGTCCCTTTCTTCAAATTAATATATAATTCCTTTAATAATATTTAACTGTGAGTCTGTGACGAGCTTAAACATAATGTATTGAACAATGATGATTCATATAGTCGGTTTTAACTTATACTTGGATTGACAACTTATACTTGGATTGACGTGTAGTGGTCTTTGTTGTTTAACGTAGTTTGTTTGTTATAGTGATGATGTAAATCATTTGTGTCAACAAACTATATGTACCTTGAACTCTACCTTCATGTTAATAATTGAGGCGAAGGTAGAATTTAAAGTTTATAGATTTTGGATTTTGGATAAACAATTTATACGTATTAACCGGACTTCTAAAATCAAATTTAGTGTCAGGGTTGAAGCTACTGAATTTTATTGAATTCGTAGACATGCTTAATTATATATAGCTTCACTCCCTTCACGTACAGAGCAGTTGCAAGCCTGCAAACATGAATTAATTCTGTCAGACTCTTTCCAAGGTCATTGGGTGTAATTTCCTCTAAGTCGGGAAACCAAATGAATGACCTTGACTCTAATACCACTCGTTAGAATCAAACAATTATCATAATGCCAAAAACATAGTTAATGGCAAGGATACGACTTTTTTCTTAACCAAACCCATAGAACAAACATGTTCTATTCGTGACTCTGACTCGACCACTCCTGTCTCATCGTAATTGAAATAGTAAAACGTCATGTGGAAGCTAATAATTGCGAATCATGATAATGATATATAAATCAGACGAAAAAGAAAATGAAGGGGTCAGTCATTTCACATACGTTTTTCTGAACCCAAAAAATTATGTACTTTTTTGGACCATGTTAATTATATGCTTTGTACGCTCCTATCTCGAGTGCAACAAGAGCTATATCCTTGGAATATTAATTATTTTTCACCATTTACTTGGAATATTTGAAATTTGGAAGCTAAGGGATATATATAAATCTTCAAAATTGAAATCATATCTCCCAAGTTGATTTAGATTAGATATGGAAAGGCCCCTTTTGGGCCAATTTTTCCACTATTTTTAATTTGTATTTTCTTGACATTCCTTTTGATATTTCCCCATAGGATGCATGATCATTGGATGTGATAAATCTTTATCCAAAATTAAAGATATGATATTTCCTCCCAAGTTGATTAATATGCTTGTTTTTTTTTCCTTCTCTTCTTACTATCTAATTTATCTTTAAAGATCGTCATATAATTTTGTCTTCTCTATATTACTATAATGAATATGCGAGACGATATTTAATTTACTTTTAAATATCGTTATATAATTCTGTCTTCTCCATATATATCATTACTACAATGTAATATACAATATCTTATTGTGGAATTGGCAATCAAGATCTAATTGACTGCTCCCCCACCCCCACAAATTGTTGGAACACGGTTTGTGTGTGGACGAAATGTGTGAATACAAAATGTGCTGATTGTTGAGAACAAAAAATAATTATATTAAGCTAATAATAAGATTTGTAGACCCGCTCACTAAAATCTCATAAAGTTTCATTTATCACATCACCAATTTAAGTTCTTCAACTTTATAATCTATGTGAAAACAAATAAAATTGTAGCGATTAGAGTTTAAGTTATATATATCATTAACAAGAATAAATATAATTTTTTGGCTTAGACTTATTTGAATTCATAATATTTTATATGATTAGTAAATATTTTAAGAAATTATATATATATCTTTGAACTCATGATTTTAATATTACAACAAATTCAATATTGAAAATCTTAAAATCTGAACTCATTCATCTCATATCATTAGTATGATTTTTCTTACACCATATATCAAGTCATCTTGTATTTGTCATTGTAGGTAAGTTGTCTATTTGCAAGATTATTAATCTATTGTTTTAAAAAGACCGTCATGTAAATATCTTTGAATAATTTGATAATACTTTTTTTATTATATACTGATAACATATACTCCTATAATTTAAGTTCGACCACACTTTTATTGGCATCTAATATGATGAAAAGATTTCATTTCACATCATTGAATAATTTTTTTTCCAATGAAAACGTATAATAAAAATCACTAATATTGCATCATTTGCATGCCTGAGTATTTTTCGATGTTACTTCATTGGTTTTGCCTCTCTTTTTTTGGGCATTTTATTTAGTTCTTAAATTAGAAATTGAGTGAATATAGTGCTACCAACACTACTGGTCTAGTTTTAGGTAGTTTCAACCTAAGTTATTTTGACTCTTTATTTTTGGTGGCGCATTCGTGTTGATAGATCATGAATGTGGCTGTGGTATGAGATTCGTATAGAACTTGGTCAATTAGAATTTAAATATTTTGATCATAATCGACAGAGACATTCGGGAATAATACTATGATTTTTGTAATTAAAAATAAAAGTTAAGGTCAAATTCCTCATGATATTTTGTTCTTACAAATTTGAAGATTTAATTTGAGGATCACCCCAAAGTAGGTTTATCTAAAGTAAAACTAAATGCTATCTCGATTTGCTCAGATAAAAAGAAGATAATTAGGATTGGACCTTTTGTCCTAAGTTACATTAGAAAAAGTATTAGTACAAGATTTATTCAAAATACAAGTGGCTAGCTCTATAGATAAGATCGAATATAGAGTATGTTATCTTGTTTTACCATTATATTTTTACAATATTGTCAAGGTAGCCTTATAAGGCAATATATAAAAAAGTTCATATGATACGTGTGTTTTTAAATTCGATAATGATGTAGCTTAAAAATAAGTAAGTGAGGTCCATTAAGCCAAAATAGATAATACGTTTTATAATTAACTTGGATCATGATCATACAAATCATATAAGACAAGTAGGTCTTATTTAGTTTGATGTATTAGATGTAACAATCATGATATAAATATGGTCTATCTAGTTTTTAGTTTTTATTATTTTAAATCATGCATAGCTAATTATGGTATGATTTAGTATTTAATTGGTGTGTTATTTTATACCCTAATATAACATGAAACAAAAACACATTAATACAAAAAATAAAGGGAAAACTACCTAACTAGACATACATTCCTACCATATAGACTAAATTTACCTCTAATTTTAAATAATTACATATATTACCACTTTTAATATTTTATACCATATCTTTTAAAAGATACAATTAGATAAACAAATCCCTTAAAATTAGGATTGATTAATTATTTTTACATTTAAACACCAAAATTAATGGTCCAATTGCAATTAATAATTCTTCTCTCTCATTAGCTTTTTGCTCTGTCAATCCTCTACTCCAACAATATCTCTAATCCCTCACTTCCTCCACCATTTATCTCCCTTCATTCATCTTGATAATATCAAAACTGGTTCTTGCTCATCTTCCAGCGAAACTATTAGGTAAAAGGGGTTAAACTTTTTCTCTCTTATTTTGGCGAATCTAAGACGACTTTAAGTCTCCGAAAGGGCAATACCCGGCTACTGCCGAAGGTTAACATGGTACTATACGTTCGAAACCTTCCATTCAACATCATGAGCGAGGAGATGTGCTATATCTTCGGCAAGTATGGTGCTATAAGGCAAATTCGTCTTGTGTTGTAGATACATGCTCGAGATACATGTATCATTAATGGCGAGATACATGTATCCAACAGTTTTTAAAGCTGAGATACATATTGATACATGTATCTGAGATAGAGTTCATATTTCTCTAAAGTTCAATTGTATAAACTTTTACAAATTAAGTTGCGAGATACATGTATCATTAATGGCGAGATGCATCATCCACCTTTTAGAAGTTGGCGTAGGATTCAGGCGGACAATTGTGAGGAAGTGCCTCAACAATACTGTGATTGACCATTTGGAAAAAAACTCGAAACTTTCAGATACAAAGGAAGGAACCGATGAAAAAGATGAAGAGTACAGTAACAGAATTACTTGGGTTTATGATTTCGTTATTTTAGGAAAACTTGTTAGACATATTCAAGGATCCTCTAAATCTGTTGGGTTGTTAATTAGTCGGCAATTAATCTTTTGATTAAGGAAATAAGTTGCACCCCCTTTAATTCAAATTAATAAATTGTGTGTTTCGGCTTTAAAATCTGTTAGATACATGCATCTCACCATTAATGAACATGTATCTCGAAGCCAAAATATGGTATAAAAAGTAATATTAGAAACTATCGGAAATTCTAGTAATTAGAATTTAAAGTAGTGAGATTTATATAAGATGCCCAAAATTAAATATCAAAAAAACAAATCTTTCTATTATATTTCCCCAAATCCATCATCACCACCCTTTTAATTTTATTAATTTTGAAAATAATGTGAATATAGAATATGCTGATCGATTGTGATGGTAGGAGGCAAAAAAAAGTTTCAAGCCGTAATTAGATGTTTTAGACCCACCACAACATCTTTTCTTGAAGTACTTAACTTAATTAAGACACTCGAAGTGGAAAGCAAAACAAATATGTACGATGATTAGTAGGAAACTGGACTTTATGTGAAAGAATAATGATTATTGTATCTTCCTTTTCCTTTTTAATTCGAAACAAAAAGAATAAAGTTTCAAATAAATCCGTGTGAAGTCAGAACTTTCACTAAAGAGTTCAAAAATATGAAAAAGTAAATATACTAAGAAGTCAAAATGATTAAACATCAACATATAAAAAAAATTAGTCTTATATATATATATATATATATATGAATACAATTTTACGTGTCGAACGAAATCAGATGAATCCCTCACACCGACTTGGCTATATGTCTACCAAGTTCTCTTCACTTTTTTTAAATAGAATCTAGCATCCATGATGTAAATATTTCAATTAACATCATTGAATTCATTGAATCAATCCACGATCGTTAAAAAAATAAATTGCTTTCGACTATTGCATGCTTAATTATTTTTAATGTCATTTCATTGCTTTTGCCTTTATTTTCTTTATTCCTTAATTTGAGTTTGTGTCAATAATTATATTCTCAGATTACTGCTACTTTAGGTTAATTATCTTCTTTGTCGAAAGAATCTAATTCTAGTAATGGAAACATCCCTAATATATAGAGAGTTTAAGTGAGAACAACTTTTAATCATATTTTATGACTCTATTAGAAAGTAAAAATAGAGATGTTTTTCATCGTGAATTAATAAAAAATTATATTATAAAATATAATTCTCAATTTCATCGAATTAGTTTACTGAAAAAACACTCACTAGAAAACAAATTCTCTCTTAAATACTGAAAAGCTTTCTTGTTTTTCGTGTGAAAATATTTTTTTTAAAATCGATAAACTTCTTCATGAAATGCATAAACCTTCTAAAATCATCATTAATTAATACACATTCTTCATAAAATGCATAAACCTTCTAAAATCATCATTAATTAATACACATTATTCTCTTGTTATGATTCTCTTTTAACCGCATGAGTGTGCAGCATGTTGCTTTTTTTACTTTAATCACTTCCAAGCCAATCAATTAAACTTTAGAACCCATAAATCAAAGACGGCATGATTATTATAACATCACTTAATTAAATCATTAATTACTATGGCCTCAATTGTTTATTATTGATATATATGTCTACGTTCATGACTTCATCCTGTTCATCTTTTATTATTTACGGCTTCTAGAAGGTATACAAAATTAAGTAGTTAATTATTTTAAAATTTCTACGGCTTAAGTTAAATCTTCATATTGATTAATCATTTACATTATACTAATTATTTAATTTGTCTATCATGTAATTTTTTATAAGTTTCATCTCTGCTCATTAGAATTTGAAAAGTCTAGGATCATTCATTTTTGGGTGCTATTAATTTTTGTTCAATGCATTTTAAGTAAACAAAAAATTAAATATCTCTGATATTTTAAATAACAAATAATTTTGTTTGGTAAAGTTTTATATTTGTGTAATTTAATATTCCACGAGTTATGTCTTATAACACATAGTGAGTTGTGCCTTTACTTAATTCTTACAAAACTTATTTATATTGTAAGAATAAATGTTTAGTTTCAAAACCCACAAGTTATGCCTTAATATTCATAACTTAATTCCTAACGAATTTATAATGTGAGAAACTAATGTTTAATTTCTGAATCCACAAATTATCAAGAAGCATAACTGAATTCCTAAAAAAAAATAAAAAATTATCGAGCAAATTAGGTAATAGAAATACTGCACAACTAAGATAGACAAACGTCCATTTTGGCTTCATGGCACACTTTTGATAGCAATTAACTCCATTTTGCTTCATTTCTCGTTTTACGTGATTTTCTGTCTAACACATTAAAATTTAGAAAAATCATTAAAAGATACTATTATCACTTAAAATTAGCACTTATTCAAAGTTTAAAAGCACCAAATATACCGTTTAATGTCGGCACATCACTAATTTGCTTGTCAATAGTGTGAAAAATATAAACAAAAAAGAAAAATATTATTTAGGTTTCCGAAATCTAGTATTTATTGATATGATTAATTTTAATCTCAATCAGAAATTTCATCATCCCTAAAACTCAGATTTTAGACTTTTGTTTAAGGGCGAAGGACTCATCTATTCCATCACATCCTTAATTATATTTATATTCGCGCAACCAACCACTATTATAATAATAGTGGAAAAAGGCATAAAGTCCCCCCTAAACTTATTCCGAAAAGTCAGTTACACGCTTAAACTATTATGACGACCTATTACACACCTTTATTATTTAAAACTGAATTTAATATCACCCTGAGACGTGTAACACCACTCTCATGATAATTTAAGTGTGTAACTGACTTTTCGAAATAAGTTCAAGAGGGAATCTATGCCTTTTCCCTAATAATAGTAATAGGATAATGACAAGTAAGTTTGTTCTTCTTTGAAATGACGTAAAGTAGAGAATTTAGAGTAAAATAATTTGAAATATAAAAGGGCTAAAAGAGAAAAAGTTCATATATTAAATAAATGATAGTTCGGTGCCACAAAATATTTTGTGTTCTCACACGATTCAGAGATATCACACCTCAAGGAATATGATAAGACAAATATGTTGTGATCTGAACGCACAAAATTCATAGAAATATCGCACCTCAAGAAATATAATAAGACAAATGATTTTGATCTGTTAATTGGTATCACTGTAGCTCCCTTAATTTTAATTGATTATTTGTTTCGTCACCATTACTCCTATATTGAATTTTAAAATAAGATAATTTATTTTCTAATAGGAAAATTTATACATTAATATACCTATCAAAGTTCAATTATCTCAAGTCCAAAAGCATTTTGTTTTTTAATTTCATGAAGCAAAATAGTACAAATCATTTTGGAATAAAATGAACTCTTTTAGACTTCATTAATATTTCAAAATGCAATATATATATATATATATAGACCTCAAGTAGAAACTTAGATCAACAAACTGACAAAGGTTATTGGTTGTTAACTAACACTTTCAACATTTTTTTTTGTTTGAAAGTTCCCTTGTAGAATTATAAAATTATTTTAATGATTCATGTGGACTAGTACACGAAGCAAAGCAACTTGTTTTTTTTATGAATATAATTGTCACGTGATTATAACGCTTTGTTCACTATATTTATTGTTGATTTTGTCCAGGCACATTGAACTACTCCAACCATGGATTGTTGCGACATTGAGATCTATCCAGCTTTATTTCAAAATCTCGGATCGAGTCTTAGAATGAAAAAAGTATGTTGTAAGCATCACTCTTAAAAATGAATTACGTAAAGTGTGAATTTAAATTAATCGAATTTTAATATGAATATCGAATATCGAGAGATAGAAAAAAAGTTGTCAAGAAGAATTGTAGCTTAATGATTAATTCATTGAGTATATTTACTAGCACTACTACTTACATTTTACTGAAATAGTGGCAAAAATATAATCATTTATAGCGCGTTTTGGTAACTACTTAGATAAGTGAAAATTAGTATATTAGTTATGTAATTATGATAGAGTCCCAATATTTTTAAAATCTTTTTTCTTATTAAATATTTTAAATTAAAAGTTTACTTAAAAATCATTATACTTTAATTAACACTTGTTAGTTCTTGTATTATGAAGAATCTCATGCTTGTCTTCATTTCACATTACTTTCTAGACTAAAAAACGTGGCATAGCAATGTCCCTTCAAAAAGAAAATAGATAGTATTTGCTAAGTCAAATTCAAAGCTTACAAATTACAATAAGATCTTTTAAATTTCATAAGCTTAAATTAGAGAGAGAAAATATCAACTTTACAAGTCTATAAACTTTAAAGGTCGTCAACTATTTTCGTTGATTCATCCATATTGACGTTAGTAGGAATTGACTCAAAATTTTCATAATTTGTATTTCAAAGTTTGGAGTGGATTATCTAGATGCAATTCTAAGTGACATTATCTCATCAAGATCTTGGCGATCTTCTACTACTCCACTTTGATATAATCCAATATCTCAAATAAACTTTCTTTCATTTTGTTATTTACGATCAAACAACGTATAGATCTAAACAATTCAAAGTGAAGTTGACACACCTTATGCATGTCGTTTAGAAGAAGAAATTCTTCATTAGAAGTACACAAAAGTTTGTGTAGCATTATCAAATATACATAATATAAATTATAATCAGCGCCGGACAAGCTTCCAGGTGCTCAAGCACCCATTAATCTTGTATCGAATTATATATATATATATATATATAGAGAGAGAAAAAAAATTGAGCGAATGATATAAAATTAAATAGTAAGCATCCAGACAACAAGTAGTTGATTGGTGCCATGGTTGTTTGTGGGTGCTCAAAGTTGTATATTACATCTACTGTGTCGAGGTTTGACTCCCACTATGACATTTTTAAAAATTTTAAAGACCAACTCTTCTTGGAGCATCCACAGCCTTAAAATTCCGAATCCGCCACCGATTATAATAACGATTATATACTGTTGCATGGAATCATTTATTTTACACATTTTCATACACTTCAAGTATAGATGGTTAATTCATTCTTTCAATTCTAAAGAGTTATACAAAATGAGGGTGAATTCTTGTGCATAACTTAATTTAATATAAGGATTTAACATAACACAATTTAGATAAATATGAGGGATGATTAAAAAAAAAAAAATCTTTTGAAAAACAATAATCTTGCATTTCAGTAACATCAGCTGTGTAACCTTCACTCTTATATCGTTAAAGAAGAAAACAAAGAAATATCAGTTATATAAGCTAAAACATTAAAAAAAAAAAAAAGAACTAGAATAATAATCATATATTTAATTTTATTCAATTCTAAGCTCAATAAAATTAAGATCATCTTTAACAATTAAATTATATATATGACATGCACATTTGACATGTAAATTAAGACCATCTTGTGTTCGTGGTTTATTTCAAAATCTTCAGTAACAAAAAATAAATCATATTAATGTTATTTAGGAATGTCAAAATGACAAACAATTTGAAGTATTGAAAATTATACTTCAAGGAATTTAATTTGATATCTAGCTTACAACTCAATTCTTCACATAGTGGGAAATTTATTATTTGAAACTAGATTATGTGCATTTTTATCATCGATTTAAATATTTTAAACTTGTTTGAAACTATCTTTCTTATCTCGAAAACATATAATATTTTATTTAAAACGCACAATGTTGACGAGTTTGACATTTCAATTTTATTTTAATTCCATTCACGTTGTTATTACTTGGAGAAGGGGGATTACAAGGTCTATAAGTCGTAATACTTGAACTGCGCCTATTATTATTATTATTATTTTAATCATTACTCCTTACGTCTCATTTTATGTGACACTGTTTGATTTATCTCGGTGTTTAAGAAAAAAAGAAGATTTTTTGAAATTTATGGTCTAAATTAACAATCCTTAGATATTTGTATGTAAATCATTTCATTGAGGGTAAAAGAGAATTTTAAAGTTAAATTGTTTTTAGCTATAGTAATGTGATATTTCTTTTCGAATAGACTAAAAAAGAAAGAATGTCACATCAAACGAGACAGAAAAGTATTTTATATAGTCATAGCGTACATATACATGATTTCATTTTGTCTGTCAAAATTTCAACGTATGTATCGTAATTTTTCAAAATGGATGAAATTGACTAAAATAGTCAAAATAATCTAAATCTAAATATAATTCTCATTTTGTCCATTTTTATTCGGTATTGATTTGACATATTTCTTAGAAATAATAATTAAAATATTGAGTTTACTATATCATCTTTGAATATAATAAATTGGGATAAGGCATGAGTACCCCCTAGACTATGACCTAAATTCTAGAGACACACTTAAACTTAACTAAGGTCCTATTACCCCTGAAAAATACTACTATATCATTTTGAAAAATACTTTTAATTAATAATAAAATTAAATTAAAAACTATTAATTTATTAAATTACTAAATAAATAAAAATAGACGTTTTTAATATAATAAACAAATAAAAATTGATGTAGAATTAATTTTATTCCAACTCATACTTACTATTTAAGGACTTTAGTGTAAGACATTTAGTTGTTGCCACGACAAGTTCCTTTTGGCCCTATTTATTATTTTCTATAGATAGAAGTCTTTATTTTTGCTTCTTATATGCGACTTTGAATTTAATTTTGTTTCTGTCATTTAGTGCAGACACATCTTACAAGTAAAATTCATGTTACCTTTTTCTTAAGCAATTATATATTTAAAATATTTAAGTTGTCAAAATGTTTGTTCTATATGCTTCACTATTTCATTACAACCCTCCTATATAAAATAATATAATTGAAGGAACCATTCAAATGGTCAACTAAAGAGTTCTACATTCACATGAGGATTACCTCACGAATTAATTTAATTAAAGAGCTAATATCTCATATGGTCACTCAATTTTGAATTATTCAACTTAGAAAGTCACTCAAATTAGGGTAGTTTACTTATAAAGTCACTCAATTTTGTTTTATAACTCAAAAGTCATTCAACTATTAGAATTCACTCAACTATTAATATTTTACTTAGAAAGTCACTCAGTTAGTTTAAATGATTTTTTTAATTAAATTTTGTTGAAATACAAATTTTATTTTGAACTAATTTTTATATAAAAAGATAATATGCTCATTATAATTATTTTATTAAATTTGGTGAGATACAATTTTTATTTTAAACTATTTTTAAAAAAAAAAACGATAAGATTGACTGTGCGTTTGTTTGGATTACTTCTGTCTCCGTGCAAACCGCCAGAGCGGGATTAGTCCCACCAGGGCGGGGTCGCTGTGGCGGGTTGGGTTCCGCTGTGGCGGGTCAGTCGCGACTTAAGTCGGGGAAAAATTCCAACTTCGTTAATTTTCTGCAATCTTCGTTCTTAAGAGCTAGGAGACGACCCAGGACGATTTCTTGACAGTTTTCCACGACTTTTGGTGCTAAAGGTAAGGATTTTACTCCCCTAATCTGTATTTCGATCTGTAGAACTTAGATTCTTGGGTAATTATCGTTGGGGAAGGGTTTTGGCCTGAAGTTGATGGTAGGAAAATGCACTAGCTGCACCTTAGGATCATGGGTTTGGTCTTGGGTTATTGGGTTTGTTATAATCCGGATAAATTAGACCTTAATTATTGATCCTTGCGTTAAATTATTCGTTTGTAGACCAAGAACAAGCGGAAAAAATCTGGAAAGGGAAGACTCAAGTGTCTTAGGAGGATTCTAGCTTGGTTTCGAGGTAGGTGATGGTTTGATTTCATGCGTGCATGTATGTGAATGAGTCACTATTGATCAAACCTAATGAAATGAGTATGAATGAACAATTGTATGCCATGAATCAACACTTGATTGTATGATTATGAGTATGTACATTATGAGCGTAAATGTGATTGTGGTGGTGTTGATTGGATTGTGTGTCGCGTTCCGACACATACATTGGATTGGGTGTCACGTTACGACACATACATTGGATCGGGTGTCACGTTCCGACACACTAACAGTTTGGGTGTGGGTTTCATGAGATGACCATTCTGATTGTTATGTTATGTCTACTTGGCATTGATAATGGAAGACGGTATATTTGCTCCTGAAATGATAATTGATCTATATGTATTATGTATATGTATGCTTATTATGTTGTAACTCCTTGTGTGTATTGTGCTTATGGGAGTGGCCGCGTGATCCTACCAGTACACTGTAGTTGTGTAGTGATACGATACTTCCTCTTTCTTTGTTGAGTACAGACATCTTCAGGCGGCTACTGATAGACCTCAGTTAGGTGACTATTGAGCGTGACCGGATTCAAGGGTGAGCCAGTTCTTTCAGGCTGCCATGGATCTCTCTTGTTTAAGTCCACTCTTTTCGGACTCAGACTATTTGTTTAGAGTGTTTTGTTTAGTTTTCGGGGATGCACCCCTTTTTCTTAGACTTGTTAGTTAATCAGAGTTTTGGTACAATGACCTTCAGTTTCTAGGGGTGTTTTTCGCAAATGTTTTAGTAGTTGTTTTGTTAAACTTTCGGAGTTTATGGGAACTCCATATTTCCTTAGACATTTAAAACTTTTTCGGTATCTTTAAATATTCTAGTTTTCGTTACCTTGTAGTTGTGTTGTAGTAATGATTCTCCCACCGGAGGGTTAGTGTGGGTGCCAATCACGACGGTCTGGATCGTGACAAAGTTGGTATCAGATCCCTAGGTTTGTTGATCTCATTGTACCAAAACGAGTCTATAGAGTCTTGCGGAACGGTACGGAAACGTCTGTACTTTTCTTCGAGAGGCTATATGACTTTAGGAAATCTCTCTGTCTTTCCTCCTTTCGTGCTATGACTTGATTCCAATTGGTAGCTGGTGATCCAAATTGATATCTAACCTCCTTCACTCTTCTGTCTGCAGATGGTTAACACACGATTCAACGGTGTCAGGCCCGTAGCTCCCGTCAATGAGCCAGCTGGGGAGCCTGCAGCAAGAGGCCGCGGTCGAAGCAGGAGTAGAGGAAGAGCAAGGGGTAGAGGTCAAGGAAAGGAAGCACCCGCCAGGAGTGGAGCCCCCGTTGAAATGGTCCTAGGAAAGAGGTCCCTCCTGCGCCCCAAGAAGGGGTATAAGAGAATGTGGAAATCGAAAATGAGGAGGATGTTGGACCAGAGGAGGAGGTACATGCTGAGACTACATGTATTCCTTCCTTAGACCCAGTGCTAGCTCAGCAGATCATGTCCTTTTTGAAGGAGTTGGTCGGTCCTGGAATCCTTCCAGCAGTGCAAGCTACTCAACCTCCGATCAACCGCCCCGTTACTGCTACTATTCCAAGGGTAGATGGAGCATTAGGCACTGATACCTTTTTCCTTCCTTTTTTGGGTCCGATGATGACTGGTAATGAGTATGAGATTTATATGCTCTATACATAGAAACGATCGAAAACATTAAAAAGAGATTTGTCTCATTATAGGCATACATAAAGACATATTCACGTCATATCTCTTCAAATAAAATGGATTTATATGCTCTATACATAGTATCATCATTTTATTTTTTTATAAAATATATAGTTCACATTTTCTGCCTAATGGTACGTGAGGGAATGCATCTTCCTCTATGATAGTGAAGTTTAATAAACTTCATCACAAAGAAAATCCTGAGAAACTAATATTTTTTATTGATTTGCATTGTCTTTATATTATATGTTGTCGTACCATTGACAAATTATTATTATTTAATTTCATTCTAGATGACCAAAAAAACACATGGCACACGCCAAGGAGAAAGATTCAAAGGAATACATCATGTTGTTCTAATTAGCATATAATAGAATCTTATTGTATACCTTTCATTACTTAATTAATGATTAATCAATGTAACTAGCTTCATTAATTAGCATGCTGCAGTTACAGGCTTACAGCTCACGCATGACACAGTAGTTCAATACCAATTCAATCGATTTTAAAATTATTAAAATAAAATATAATACACATTTATCGATTTGATTATTAATTATACACCAAAAAAAACATGATCCATTCAAAAGGGGAAAAATTAATATAACATTCAAAGAAAAATAGTTTGAACTGATGGCGTTGCAAAACTTTCGATTACTGAAATCACTATGAATAAAGCTTTAAAACTCACCACTTTGGCCTAGACAAAGAAGAGATAATGACATTTATAGTCCCACCAAGAACTATCATAGACTCTCATATATATGAAACAAGTAAAATAATTGTTCTCGTCTTGGACGTCTTTGCTTTCATAAATAAATTGTAAATAAATTTTGATGAAAATATCTATAAGATATTTAAAATTGTTCTTAAAATAATATATATGAATATAATTTTGTCGATTTAGTTCAGTTATTTCTTTGCTTTTCTTGAAAATAACAAAACCAAATCAAATATAATTGATTTTTAAAAACATAAAATCAAACCAAACTCAAATAAAATCTACTTATTTATTTAATGGACAAACTAGATGAGTAGACATGCTCCATTACCATATATATTATTATTATTATTCTCTACGCTTTCAAAAATATTAGTATATTACCTCTAATTAAGAGTTTCCTATCATATATTGAGGAAGATACACCTAGATATATGTATTTTTGCTATCAGATACACTAAAATAGGGAGAGAGGCAAGCGAGATTTGTTATGTATCACAAATACACGTGAATCACACTAGATACATAGGAGAGTGACAAGTGAGATAGGAGGGAGGCAAGCGATATTTGTTATGTATCTCAAATACATGTGAATTCACTTGGATACAGTATATCTAGAATGAATTATACCTAATTTTGACCCCATGTATCTCGAAATACATGTATCTGAACATATCTGTTCGCACTAAAATATGGTAAAATTCATAATATTGCAAACTAGAATGTATCTAAGTAATTAGCTTCTAAACTAATGAAATTTATGTAAATCTCCCTTGTTTGATCATTTATTTGGTTTGAATTAATTTTTATTCGAACCGTAAACACCAATTAATGAATCTAATTAGCTTCATTGACTGGTATTCTGCAGTTATAGCTCACGCATGACAAAATTTGTTTCTCGTATCCATCACATTAGTTGAACATTTAATGTGAGTAGTTCAATGCCATATGTTTCTTTTTACTTGTTACGTTTGTTTTTTGCCGCGTATTCATTAAGAAAACATTGATCAAAAGAATAATTTGATTTTGACTCAATTTGCTTTTTCAGATTAAATTAGGAAAAATTTGATTAATATTTGCATTTTCTTATATTAATATGAGAAGAATTGTATTTATCTTAATTCTTATACTTTATTCATTCTAAATTAATTGTCATATTTCATTTTTTACGAGTCAAACTGCTTTAAGTTGTCCTGTTTCAATTTTCAAGAGTTAAACTATGCAAATTTGAGGAATACTTTGATAGTTATTCTTTTTCATCAAATTGATATGATAAAAGTTGCAACTTATAGTACTTCAATGATTTTTATATATTCAAATTCTAATTATTGTTAGATATTGAGTGAATCTGATCTAGCTTAATTTCAAATATTAGTCAGATTGATCTCAAAAATAAAACATGACAGCTAATATAATTCGAAGGAGTAATACTTTTCACTTAGTTCTAAAAATTCTAAATGTAAATTTTATAATATTTTATCATGCTTCAATACAAATATTAGATACTAATTTTTTTTAAAAAAAGTGTGTTGTGGTGGGTGGGGGGTGGTTGGGTTGGTCATAAGGTATGACCAAGGAAGTAGACACATACACCAATGGATAAAAGAAGTTCAATATAGAAGTGCTCAATTTTGGTTGAGAAGATAAGGCATGCTATTGTTATTCACACTACACCTTGTGGAAAACATGTAATCATATTTGATACCTTTCTTTTCTTTTTTCTTTCCATTAATTAATAGTACATCGTCTTATTTGTCTTTGCCAGAAAATCCTTTGGGGTCTATAAAATGTATACATGTGATAAAATGTTAAATTATGTCACACATGCTACAATTCCTTTTTGTGTATTTGCAATTTCAACCTCATTACAATAAAAACTGAGAGTTTTTCCCCCTCTCTTTGTTGAATCTACATCAATGGAGACGAGATAAAATGATTATTAATTAAATTTGAATGGTTGATTTATAAATGGTATGGGTTAAATTCAATTAAGGAATTTCTCGATAGGTATTTATTTGACTTATACTAATTAAATATTGAATCTAATATTCTACATGTGATTGATTATATAACAGAATTGTACGGTACACAATATTTTTTTTTCTTTTGAAAGAGTCACAATGTAACAGCGCAATTAGTGTTCAAAAATCGAACCGATCGATAAATCAAATCGAAAAAAATATTATTGGTCTATTATTATTAGGTTAGTGGGTAAATCGATAACCCATTAAGACTAATAATTTACTATTTTTACTTGTAAATAAATATTATATATTAATCTTAATACCTTACTAGTTACCGTCTTTGTCATTTAGCCTTCAATTCACACTTCACATTGACTTTGAGTTCACAACTTGACATTATACAAAACGTCAAAATCTAAGTAAGAACCTTATTCCTCTTAATTTCTCTTTGTGTTACACTTGTATAGATCTAATATTCATGTTTGTTATTTTTATTTTTTTGGTAATCGTGTTTGTTATTATTGTTTCTATTTTATGAGCATTTATAAAGTCACTTTATTATGTTGTCGCGTCAAATTTATTAGAGAAGTCATATATTTACTTTATAAGTATTTTCTTATTGGTTAAACGGAAACCGAACCGTTAAGGACCAAAATCGATAAACCGATAAAAAATATCTTATTGATTTAGTTATTGGATTGACGTATTTAAAAACCGATAAACCGAACCGAATGGGATAAATTAGTTATTTGAAATATTAGATTATATTACTTTAATTAAACAAGATCATGTGAACCACTTTACTTCTCTAGGAAGAAAAGGTAACCGTTCAGTGTTCTTTTACCAAAAGGAAGAAAATTGGACAGTAAAAGAGAAAAAGGGAAATATCAAAAGGCTTTTGCATTAATATCCACGTCTTTTGTAGTATAATTTTGAAAATATAAAAAGTTTCAGATTCTTTATAATTTCATAATTTTATTTTGGCTAGGCAATTACTATGTAAAAGTCTCATTTCAAAATGGAGGAAATAATATAGGTTCGATTCTGTCAACCATTAATTCCTTTTACATACTGTAGTGCTCCTTTTTCTCAATTTAGTTGACTTTTTTAAATTTAATTAAAGTGATATTATATTATTATAATTAAAAATAATTTAAGTTTAAAATTCTATTTTTACTTTTAGTGAAATAATTTACGGTCATATAAATATCGAAAATTTATTTGAGATCACAAGTTTCAAAAATCTTTTTTTCTTCGACTTCTTCTGATGTAATTGGTATATTTTCTTTCTTAAAATTTTGGGTGTGTTTGGTATATAGGAAAATGTTTTTCAATTTTTCTTTATGTTGGGTAAAGTATTTGAAAAACATTTTCTAAAAAATAAATTTTGAAAAATTAAATCACTTCCATAATTGAAACATGAAAAACAAGTTGTATTATAAGTTAATTTGTGTCCTCCCTGCCGATTCAATTCCCCCACCCCGCCTCGACTATTCTCCAATCTCCACCTCATTCCGCTTTTATAATATTTTACTAGATAATTATATCAGATATATTTTTTATGTCAAATTAAACAGTGCCACGAAAATTGAAACGAAATAAATAAAAGTTATTTTCTTGATTTTATAATGGGTCATGGCTGTGAAGAGGGAATAAATTAAGAAAGAGTGGGCTATATTTGGTCCTACCTAAACAAGTAAAACGACATAGTATTGGAACCCACCTAAGTTTACCTACTAAGCCCACGTGTGGCATTGACTAGAGTCCACGTTGACATTATATTATCGTTCTTATCACTTTATCCATTAGATTTTTGAGTTAATCCAATTCTTCAATTTCCTATTCGACCTTCATCTACCATATTTTAACTTATAAAATTTTAAAAAAGAGATAAAGACTAGTTCAAATTCAACTAAAACTGGGTTAAAAGTAGAACTAAGTTAGGCTAAATAATTGTAGTTACTCCAAACTAGTTTTTATTTTTTTAGTTAATAAATGTGACACGACGCACATTCGTTTTTGGAGTGTTCAATTTGAAACAAAAATAATAATCAAATTTTATGCAAGAGACGTGCTTTGACCCAACCCCCAAACAAGACTACAAATTTACAAATATGAAACAATTTTGCATCGAGGATGTTTCGTGCTATGTTCGTGCAAAATATATACACTAATAAATTGTATTATGACATGACATTTACTAGAATTTTGATAAAGAAAAATACTTTAATCTTATTTAAATTTAAAAAGTCAGTTGATGATTTGAGAATTATTCGGAATCACGTAAAAAGATAACATGTTATTTGTCAAATTAACAATCAACAAAGATGGCTCAATGAAGTTAGCGGTCTAATCATAATACATTGAAAGATTCTTAAGCTAATTTTTTAATTTGTAAAATTAATTATACAATTATGAGACAAAAGAAGCTTCTAGTGCTTTGATCTTCTGGTAAAATTGCATCGTATGATGTGTGCAAAATATTATATTTAAGTGAAGAAAAATATAATAAATTTATCGAGTCTTGAACTTTACGCCATTAAAATATCTCAGTCTTAGGAATTTCTCAATTGAAAAGGATAAGACATATATAAACTTGCTTTCTGATGCAGACGTGACCGAAAAAATTCTAATGCAGAATGATTAAATTGCAATTAAAAACTGACTTTTTTAGAAATATGAACAAAAAATGAGTAATACATACAAAAAAATAAAAGAGAAGTTAATTAATGAGAAGGTAAATATAGTTGTATTTAGTTTAATGAGAGGAAAATTTAAGTTATTTACTCACTATTTACAATCTCACCAAAAAAAGATATTAAAATTTAAATCTCTATGTAGTAATTTTTTTTTTTTAACATTCCCAAGATAGATTATATGTTATTATATTATATAAGAATAATAATAATATCGTACTTAATGTTTTAAAGATATTTAATATTTAAGGTACTAAAGCGATGACATTATTTTTCATCAAATATTAGATCACTCAATATCATATATCGTATAAAATCCAAAAAAAAAAATGCCTCTAAATTCTAATCCTCAAAAATATAGATTTGCTATTGAATTTTAGTGTGATATTTAAGTGACTATATATACCAAAATAGAGGCTAACCGTGGAGAAATATTATTCTCAACGTCTACATCATTAAAATATACTATCTTCTAATCATATATATCTCCTTTTAATTTATTTTGTCTTTTTCCCTAGAAAATTATGAGATATAGCTTCGATTTGTTACTCAAAAAGTGTTTGCAGTTCCAAAATACAAATTAAAGAATCAAGCATTTGAATGACTACCAATTATTTGATTTGACTGGAGATAATTATCTTTTGTTTTATTACTAACAATAACAATATTTAATTTGTAATTTTTGCAAACCTTATATTTATTCAATATGAAGAATAGTTGATGAATCATTTTTCAAGATCGAACTTGGACCCAAAGCTCAAGTCAAAGCTAACAATGCTAATTATCAATGATGTAGGGACTAGGGAAACTATAGTTATTGAGTTCAATTCATATTTTCACACAAAATATTAATATCTCCGTCCACTTTTAATTGTCATAATTTTTTTTTTTAGAGTCAAACGATAATATTTTTGACTAATATTTTACGATTTATTTTTTCATCATATTGATATGTAGAAAATTGAAATTTATAGTATTTTTCGTATAGTTTTTGATTATTTTTTAAAAAAAATATCGAATTAATGTAATTTAATTTAACTTTAAAAATTAGTCAAATTGACTTTCGAAAAGCACAACATGACAATTAAAAGTCGAAAGAGGTAATATATTTGGAACACAATTTTCAAAAGTGTAAAGATTTGTACTTGAATCCACTTATCATTGGTTTTGGTTGTTTGATTTGAAAATAAGTTATGGTATTATGCTGAAATTAATTATGTTAAAGATTAATCATTTTGAGATTAACTTTTATTGATTATTTAATTTATTATATTAAAAATAATATGTTATATAATTTTTAGGCAGAAGTAATTTGTTTATAAAAAGGGAAAATTATGCCGAATAGCAAACATTTAGCCTATATTAGGTACTATAGCTACAATTTAAGAAACAATTCATGGTTACTGTTTCCCCAATTTTTGCTATTCGTCTGATTCGTGTAAATCCAGAACTTGTATAATTCGGTTCCTAATTGTATAAATCTAGAATTTTGTATATGCTTACCCTAACTATTTGTATACGACTTATGAAAAATTCATAATAAATTACTATGTTTGTATATTGGTAAGCGAAATATACAAACGAAGTTCTTAAAAATTTCCTAAATATATAAAATACAGAATTTATATATACTTATCCTATTTGTATATTCTCACACGAAATATACAAATGAGCAGAAATATACAAACCGCAGCCTTCATAGCAAACATAACTATAGCTACGGAGAAACTATAGTTATAGAGCCTTATTATGTCTATTATATTTGCTCTTTCCGAAATTTTCTCGAATAAAAATCTACGTTGTATCTAATATAGAAAATGTCACGACCCAGACCATCATGATTGGCACTCACACTAACCCTCCGGTGGGAGAACCATTACTACAACCCAACTAACCATGAATCTACGCATTTAAAGACACAGAAGCAGGTTTAAATGCAGAAATAAAGTAGAGTTCCCATAAACTCTACTAGTCTAACAAACGATTGCGGAATTAAATGCCTAGAACCTGAAAGTCAATGTACCAAAACTTTAACAAAGAACCATAGTCTAAAGAAATGGGTACAACCCAAGCTAAACATATGAATATCTAATGAACTAGTCAAAGTCCGAATAAGATGGACTAAACAGAAAGAGAACTCAAGGCAGCCCGGAAGAACTGGCTCACCCTTAAATTCGATGACGATCGCTGATCTTCTAAACGAGGTCTGTCAGTAGCCGCTTGAAGATGCCCTGTACTCAACAAAGAAAGAGCAAGTGCAGTATCAGTACACAACCACAGTGTACTGATAGGATCACACGGCTATCCCACTAAGTGCAATATAAGCAAGTCATTAGAACATCATAAACACGCATACACCGAACATATACAATATCAATATCATTTCAAGATCAATGTACAATTCCACCTTCTCAACAATACGCATATGTATAACAAGTCATTGGTCCTCTCATGGAACCCATACCCAAACAGTTAGTGTACCAGATCGTGGCACCCGTTCCAAGTTAGTGTGTCGGATCGTGACACCCGTTCTAATATTTATGTCGGTACGTGACATCCGATCCCAGTTAGTGTGTCGGAACGTGACACTCGCTCCATTCAACATACCACAATCACAATGTACATTCTCACAATCATACAATTAAGAGGTGATTCATGGCATATAGTTATTCGTTCATACTCATTTAC
>JAJONR010002987.1:0-83821 GCA_029582245.1 Solanum etuberosum | reverse complement strand
TATATGTAGCAATATACTTACAATATATATCGCATATTCACATAATATACTATCTATAAGATATATATATATATATATATATATATATATATAGGATATTCTCAAATATATTCAAGATATACAAGTTACAACTTATAAATACACAAAGTCACAACTTACAAGATATACAAATAAACTTATTTTGAACTTTATATATCAATATTTATTTAAATAATATTTGCTAACATTATTTTTCAAGAATTGACTTATTGTATTTTTTAAAATTAATTTTTAATATATGTTTATGTAATATTTGCTAACAATATATTGAAATTATTTAATTCAAGCAAGATATGCAAATTTTATGAAAAAAGAGATGCAAAGACTTAATAAGCCTTTAACTTTATTAATAGATTGATTGTAAAATGAAGTTTAAAAATCAAAACTTACAAAGTTACAATTACTTATCTCTAATTTCATAAACTAAATTAGAAAATAAAAAATTTATTTGATAAATTGCAAAATCTACATATTTTCATTTATCTTTTCCAATTCATCCGTATTAATATTAATAAAAGTTGGCTCATAATTTTTAAAATCAACAAACATGTACATTGAACTTGCCTATGTGAAGGTATCTAACCGGCCTATCTCGTCGCTATTCAAAAGACACCTCGTGTGAAACTTTAAATTTTTTGAAATACGCCGCCAATTTAAATTGTGATGACACGACAAAAAAAATCATAATTTGAATTTTTTTCAAGCTGACATCAGCCGGCCATAGCGAGAATTATACTTTTATGGCGTCATCGCTATAACGGCTACATGACCTCTATTTCTTTTATTTTTCCTCCCAATTTTCATTGGTGAATCGATAACTCCAATAAAATATCTGAAGCTGCTCCAAGCTTGGGAACAGTGGAGGGGTGGGATTTCAGTACAAGAAAGGGCAAAACCCATGGAATGTTGGCCTACATTCGTCAGGATTTTCTCCCACGGAGTTAGAAGCTCGTGTTTCAAATTTCTTCAGCAATTACTTGGCATCCATGTAGGCTACGCTTAACTTAGTAGTTAGACATGTTTTTGAAGGAAAATATTTTATTATAAACTCAAAAGTACTATATGTTTCTGTATATATTTCTATGTATTTCTATATTTTCTGTATATTGAAAATAACTAGCAACATCCTTATTTATAAAAGTAAGAAATCAAATTAAACTAGGACTAGAAACCACTATAACTAACAAATCCTAATTAAACATAAAGAAGTAAATACCATAAATAACAAATCCTAATCAACTTAGGATTTCGACTCCAACTTTGAATTATTATTTCCAACATTCTCCCGTAATTCAAAGTTGTATATTCTTGCCTTTTTCTTCTTGTTATTGTTCTTGTATTGGAGTACTTCTATTCAATCTTCAACTGTTGGAGTACTTCTCTTCAATCTTTCAATTGTTGGAGTACGTAGTTCTCTTCAATTCTCATTTACTTTTTTTCTTGGTTGTGTCGAAGCACTTTCTCTCCAACTTCCAAGTGTTGGAGTACTTTCTCTCCAACTCACAATACTTTTTTCTTGGTTGTGTTGGAGCACTTCTCTCCAACTTCCAAGTGTTGGAGCACTTTCTCTCCAACTCACGATATTTTTTCTCTTGATTGTGTTGGAGCACTTCTCTCCAACTTCCAAGGTTGATGCCTTTCCCACCAACGCCTTTTCTTTTTGGTTTTTTTTTTTGGTGTTGGAGTACTCTCTCTCCAACTCTTGTTGATGCCCTTCCCATCAACTCCTTTTTTTGTGTTTTTTTTTTTAATTTTATTTTTGGTGTTGGAGCACTCTCTCTCCAACTCTCGTTGATGTCCTTCTCATCAACTCCTTTTCTTTTTCTTTTTCTTTCATTTTTTTTTTGTTTTCTGACTTTCTCTAACTTTTAATTTAGAGAAGAGTTCTTCCTCTTGTGCTTGGTTGTACTTCATTAAATCTGCAATATTTTTGTAAGTTTTTTCTCCTAGCATGTTTTTTCCATGCATATATTATTCGTTCAGCTTTTGTCAACATGATCATTGGTCAGACGGACGGCATATATGGGTCATAGTCGCCCACCGACAGCGGAAACTCTTTGATCTTCTACCAGGATCGTAGAAGCTCTGATACCAATTTGAAGAAAAAAAAATCATTTATAAACTCAAAAGTACTATATGTTTCTGTATATTTCTATGTATTTCTATATTTTTTGTATATTGAAAATAACTAGCAACATCCATATTTATAAAAGTAAGAAATCAAATTAAACTAGGACTAGAAACCACTATAACTAACAAATCCTAATTAAACATAAATAAGTAAATACCATAAATAACAAATCCTAATCAACTTAGGATTTCTATTCCAACTTTGAATTATTATTTCCAACAGTTTTAAATTACATAATTATAATATGTAAGTTATAGGGAGATTGCATGCATAGCCCTTCGGGCAAAGAGTCTGGATGGTTAAATGCATTATTAATTATTGTTTGGAATGGAAGAAAATACATAAATTCAAAAAACTAATAATGTATGAAGATTTTTGTGAATATAGTTTCTCTTTTTAAAATATTTCATTTCAATTATTTTAAAAAATAAAATTAATTTGAAAAAACGATTTGATCCGCTAACTTATTGTAATTTCATTCGCTGAAATTTTGCTTAAAAATCGGTGAAGTAAAACTAACATAACTGAGAGATGTCCCGCAGTTATAATTGACATACACTATTAGTTACGTTCAACTGATACATGATATACACCATTAATTACGTTAAACTAACATAAGTTATATTAAACTAACGATCGATGTCATCAACAAAGATTGTTATAAGTACTCCTTCATCCTTAACCAAGAGATCTCAGGTTCGAGTCCCATGAAGTAGCGTTGTTTATTAGAGAATAATTTATGCATTTGGTCAAAAGAAAAGGAAAACAATGAAGAAGGAAATATTGTGAAAGTTGCCATGACGCATGAAATGTGGTGGTATGGCACATTGAGAGTGGACCACAAATAAAGGATGAGATGCCCTCTCACCCTTGGTCAAAAGACATAAATTATAAAAATAGTTTTATGAAGCCACAACTTAAAGTACATATGCTTTATATTTTTATATCAATAAAACAGTATAAACTAATTGTAAAGAAAAAAAAAAGAATATTTTTGACAAATTTTGATAGAAAAAATGTGTCAAGTGTCAACTGCAGAGTCTGCGGGATGTCTCACATTTCTCGTAAATGTTTGATTCCATCTTGTGGGGGATTAGATTTGATGCTTATTATATAAAAAAAAGTAGGTACTTGTCTTTAATAATCTTAATAGGATTAATTAAATTTAAGTATTTGTTTTGTTTCATAAGCATGATTCCAACATCTGTAATCACATTATCCCGAATGCTAATCAATCAACCCAATCTTGGGGCTCGTTTAGTTGGAAACAAGTTATTATGAGAATAGTTATCTCAGATTGGTATTACACCCTCAATGTGCAATTAAAATAACTCTACAATTTCAAAATAACTAATCTAGGAATAAGTTATTCCACGATTTTATCTCAACCAAACATGGAATATATCATCCTAAAGTTAATCTCGGATTTAGTTATTCCTTATCATTCCTACCAAACGGGCCTTTAATCACTACTCGATCCGGTCCATATTTATAATGTGTTTATAGATTTTATATTTAGTCCAAATTAAGTGAGTTTTCGTATAATCAAGAAGATATTAATTAGTATTTTCATAAGTCAATTTATACCTAAACAAGAAATAATATTGAATAGGTACTAAATGGATAATTTAATGAAAATATCTCTTACTTTTGAAGGGTGAATGATTTTTTTAAGGGACGTAACGTATTATCCAAGCTAAAAAAAACACAATATAATATGGACCGAAGGGGTAGTAAATTATCAAACAACCCTCTTCACCGTTTCCTATGGATTCTGGTTGTTTGGCATTCTGAATCAGTGAGACTTTATAAACATTTTTATGTTTAGATATTAGATACATCGATCACCATTCACCACCAATAAATTTGCAAGTATTGGGCTGATATTGATGCATGTCATTGTAATACTTTAACGTTGTTTTAATATTTATTTCCCACAAATCAAGATGGAAGGGATATTGGTTTTTTTTTTTTTTTGGGGTTTTTTTACTCGATTTTTGATATTGTGTCGGAGTCTGGCTATTTCGGATTCACATCACGTAGAATCCATTCAAAAAGAAGCGTTCTCTATCAAAGAAATTTTATAATCAAAACTTGAACCCGAGATCTTTAATTAAATGAGTAGCAGGTACTATATCGTTTAGGGGTGATGGAAGGGATATTGGTCTAAAGTTTGGAGTAAAATAAGAGGAAATGGTATAAAGTTGGGAATAAAACAAGAGGAAAAGAGCCAAAATGGAAGAGATGGTCCGTATTTTCTTTCCTTTAAAGAGTTTGAGGGGGTGCAAGTACGGAAATTTCCTATATTTTTAAAATGAACAAAAAATATTCTATTCTTTCGAGAGTTTGAAACGTATTCAATTATTAACGCTTGAAATTATCATTATAAATTTTAAAATTCATAAAGTTAAATTCTAATTTCACTCTCTGAACAGTACGCTTCACCCTTATCATGATTAGGGGTGTGCATCGGTCGGTTTGGTTTTATGTATTATCAGTTTTGATTTATTGATTTTCGATTTTTAAATATGTTAAACTAGTAATCAAATCAATAAGATTTTTTTATCGATTTTCGATTTATCGATTTTGGTCCTTCACGATTCGATTTTCAGTTTAACTAATAAGAAAGTGCTTATAAAATAAATATATGACTTCTCCAACAATTTTACGCGATAAGACAATAATGTAACTTTACAAATGTTCATAATATAAAAACAATAACAACTCACATGAAATAACTATACAAGTGTAACACAAAGAGAAATTATGAGGAATAGGGTTCTTACTTTAGGTTTTGACATTTTGTATAATGTGAAGTTGTAAACTAAAAGTTATTGTAAAGTGTGAATTGAAGGCTAAAGGGCAAAGTCAGTTGTTAGTAAGGTATTGAGATTAATATTTAATATTTATGTATGAATAAAGTAGTAAAGTACTACCGTCTTAATGAGTTATCGATTTACCCAATAACTCGATATTATAAAACCAAAACCGAACCAAATAACCCGATTGTAAAACCATTAAAAAATCATTAACCAAATAACTCAATAACATTTTTTTCGATTCAATTTATTGATCGATTTGATTTTTCCTCACCCTTAATCATGACAAGTGATGGCTGCCATTTTTTAGACCCATAAATAGACCTTCTTTCAAACAGAAAATAATTAACACACAGGGGGAAAAAAAACTGACCCTTAATAGCATTCCTACGGTTCCTTTTACTTGTCATGTTTACTATATAATACTTGGTATTTTCCATTTCAAAATCAAATACTTGGTATTTTCATTCATAAAAATAAGAGAGAAATTATAAAAGGGAAAATGAGACTATTATATTCATATATCCTCGTTATAAAAGTGTATCACATATATACATATTGATATTTATATCGTATATGCGACACACAAGTCAAGAATATCAGTTATTAAAAATAAATTTGAATGAAGGGGGGTCAACATTTAACACCATATCAGATTCAGCTACAATTTTTGGGACTAACTATATGGTGTTCAATATAAAGAGTCTCTACACTTTGAGGAAAACAATTGTAGTTTCTACATGAAGTTCGAAAAATAAAAATGCAAACGAAGAGGAAGGAGAGTGGTGGATAGTAGTTGTTTATTTTTTTTCTATTCCAAAGGAATTTAATTAGTTAATTAAAAATTGTAGTAATGGGTAAATTGGTAAGATTGTAATTATTTTTAAATAATGATAAATAAATACAGCAACAAAAAATATTTTTAACAAAATGGTCCTTTGTATATGTAAATTGTAATGTATTCATATGTATATATAATGTATCAGTATTGTATAAATAGTGTATAATAATGTATAAATAATGTATAACTATGTATTAGAGAAGTATATACATCAATATACATTGTTAATAGTTAATACAATAAAGTATACAATATTGCAAACCATAATTTTCAATTTCAACCAAGTCAAATATCTTCTAAACTGTCCCAAAATTTTGATATATACCTTTTTCTTGATGTATCGAGTCTTTTGATATATTATTTTACTCGAAGAGATTCACATTTGCGACATGTTGATTGTTTAAGTCGAGCTTTAAACAAACTTTGAAGATGGAAGACTAAGAAGGAGGAAGGAAGAAGAAGACAACACACCAAGGAATAGTAGTAGCGAAAAAGCATTGTGCTTGAAATTGAAAGTGGTCGAATGAAGATTTTATGTAATTAATTTTAATTGGGTTGTTTTAGATTTAAAAATTGACCCAATGGACATTTAGTCTAATTTTTCCCATTTAAAAAAGCAACAAGTTCATACACATGTATCTTATTCTGAAAAACTAAACAAGGATTACTTAGGTAAGAAAAAGAAAAAAAAAGCAGAAGTGCATTATTACAAGTATAGTAATTAAATTAAAACATGTTAGTGATGGTGGTGTCTATGAAAGTGATGAGAATTGGTTTGCTTGTGTTGATTATTATTGTCTAGGTGATGATCATGATGTTGATGCTGATGTTGATGATAATCTGTAGTGCCATTTGCATTATTATTATTATTATTATTATTATTATTATCTGATGATGCTTTACCCATTTCAGACCAACCTCTACTAGGGTTTGTTGTCAGCTCTAGCAAGGTGTCCCTCACTTGATCAGCTTGAACCATTTCATTATCCCTTTTCTGCTAACATACAATTAAAACAAGAAACAAAAAAAAGACATTTTCAGACTCGAAACATGTGAAGGAATGTCGTTTGGACAAGAGGGAATCGCTCAGATGGTCAGCAAGGAAGCAAAAAGGTGAGAGCTCCGAGGGAGGGGTGGAAAAAAAAGGAATATTGTGACTTACTTCAACTTTGAAGATACTTGATACCAAACAAGTATGCCTAGTTGCATTAACATTGGTGACCTCCAAGCCCAATGAGTTCAAAGCCTCCAAAGTCCTCACAAATCCACCAGCCTTGTGCTCACGAAACACCTTCACAAAGAACTCATTCCCATCTAATTGTGCAACTTCCACTTGTGGCTACAAATTTAATCATCATCAATAAACATATCAAAGATTCATGTCATTCTAGGGATTGAAAATATTTTTTTTATTATTTTTTTTTAAAAAGGCTCTACATGTAAGGATTTTAACCAAAAACTCTATATAAATGACGTTATATTATATTTAGTGGCGATAATAATATGAGTATTTATAACTAGAGGCGGACCCACACTTGTAAGTGGGGGATGCACGTGCACCCGTTAACTTCCAAAAAAATTATTGTATATATGTATATCTATCTTGAGAAACTGATAGAAATTAGAATATAATTAACAGTGCACCCAAGAGAAGCATATGAGTGCCCTTGTGTTGCCTCTACAAGCTAGAGGAACCATTAATGAAACCAGGGTTCGAATCTAGTTGACGCCCTTTTTCACTGTTTTTATTTTAAGTAGCTGAAAAGATAATATTGATGCATCCGAAGTCTTTAATTTCTGGGTTCGCCTCTGTTTATAACCAACACTCTGTACAAGGCTTTCGTGATACTATATGCAGTGACATTAACATATTTTTGCAGCAATATTTAAAAGGAAAATCTATTACCACTAAAATGTTTATTTTGTTGTAGTGACATATGCAAACTAGAAGTATTAAACAAAAAGTACATTATAAGAGGTAACCTAAAAGAGTTGATAAAAAGTGGAGCTAGTAAACTGTCAATGTTTATAAGTTAAATCCATACTATATATATAAATAGAACAAGTTGTACCTCCATTTGCTGCAATTTGTCATTCTCTTCTACCTCTTGATTTTTTCTGGAAGGGTCAGTGCTACCATTAGAATTAGTTGATATTTCTCTATGGCTTCCATTTGAAAGTTTGCCATTTTCTGATTTAGGCCTGTTTTTAGTTCCATTATGGTTTAAAACGACCGGGTGAATCTGGTCCGGATTCCTTCCTCCACCGTCGTCATCTGAATGTTCTTCAAGCTCAATCTGTAGATCTTTCACTTGCTTTTCCAATTCCATCACATATTCAATAGCATCTCCAAGGATAGATGCTCTATCCAACTGTACATAAATTTGACGATAAATATTAGCGAATTTTAATGAGGGATTGTAGCTAGTAGAATTCTGTTATAATCCGTTTTGGATTTTGCTGTTTAGTTATAGAATTTGTCTGTCGCTAATTTTGAAATATATAGTGTGTTGCATGTATTCATAATGATGAAAAGGAATTGTGATAGAGAAGTGAAAATACTTCATATACATGTGATTTTTATGTACTCCTTCCGTCCCAATTTATGTATTGTAATTTGACTGTGTATGTAGTTTAAGAAATATGAGAAAATATGAGTACACATTAGGATTTTTTGTCAAATAAGTGAGATCCAACATGGGTAAAATGTTGATAAGGTTATTAAATATTAGTAGTCAAATAAGGAAATGTGTCATTCATTTTAAGACACACTAAAAAGGAAAGTGAGTCGTATAAATTGGGACAGAGGGAGTAAGATTATTACCTTGGAAATATTGGGAACCAAAGCTCTAAGAGCATAGAGCCTTTCATTTAGTTTCTTCCTTCTTTTCCTTTCAGCCATAAGGTTCTTGGATTGAGGACCTTTTCCATTTCTCCTTCTATACTTAGGATCATCTTCTTCCTCATTTTGATCACTATCAGATCCCGAATTGGATCTTCCGTTATCATGTTTGACAGATTCATCATCAATTCCAGCTTGAGTACTACTACTTCTCATCATTTGCTTCTGTAAATAAGCATCCATCTCACTCATGTACCTATTCTCCGAGAAATGTGTCACATCACCTGTGCTCTGATCAAACAACATGTTCCCTCCTGTGTTGTTATCGACTTCTGGTGTGCTGTAAGTACTGAACGGAGGAAGGAAGTTCATCGAACAAGTATCCAATTGTTTTCGTTTAAGTGGGAAATCATATGGCAAGTGATCTGATGTAGCTGCAGGGGAGACTGTCTGTTGGTAATGATTTTGGGGATCTTTTATATGATCGTCTCCGTCTCCTTCTGTTGGGAAAGGCTTTGATGTGTTCTCTTGAACTCCATTTGAGAAAGTTGAATTCATCATAGCTTGCTGCTCCAAGTAGATATTGCATTGAGCTGACACAAATTCTATGACTTTCTCATCTTCTGCTAGCTGTAAAATTTGTTATGATGTTCGTTTTAGGCTTTCATTTGTATATAATATCTTACATCAAAGTATTTAATTCCATGAATATTTTTGAGTACTACTTAATCGTTCTACATGATTAACCTTCACCTTCCTTATGTATGTCAAAAGCTACAATTACGAAAGTAAGTAATAGATAAAAAGAGGGTAAGAGGGAGGAAGCATATGTTTTACTTGTTGCGTACTGAACAACTCGAGCAATCCAAGAGGAGATGGAATCAAAGCTCTGGTTCCCATTATTTCCTGCAATTAACATCAAACAACATTATGTAGAGAAAACAAGGTGCTTTTCAATGGAGACCAACTATGCAATGAAAATCGACAGTAACAACGTAATTCTTACATTAGAGATATTTGATTCTGAGAAAGGTACAAAGTTCATCCATTTTGCTTGATTAGATAATAAGGTCTGTGCATAAACTCTGCAATTTTATTGCAAAGAGTTAGAAATGATTATTGAAAATTTTACACTTGCAAGGAGAGTCTCAATATGGTCCGTTCTCAGACTCCGCGCATGCACTGAACTACCCTTTATTTGGATAATTTTCTTGTAATAGAAAGGAGGAAGGTATAGGCCAAACATGTACCCGCAGTCTAGCGCCAGAGAAGGCGGGACCTGAGCCAGTAAATCACAAGCAGTTGTTGTTGGATGCTGAAACATAACATCTCTACAAGTTGAAGTAGAAGAATCAGGAAAAAATATCTCTTGCTCACAGCTATGCATATTTTTCTCAGCTCCACCACAGCAGCAACAAATCCATTCAAGAAACCTGCATCACACATAATTACACAAGGGTCTTTCGTTGTCGAAAGAAGCAGAGGCAGATCTAGAACGCTCGTACTATATGTACATATGCAATAAAACATCTAAAAAGAATACATATAATCAAATTATACTGTGTTCTAAATCCGCGTTACCTTTGATCTTCACTCAACTTCCATAAAACACAGTAATCCCAACTTTTTAAGCCCATAATAGGCCTAAGCCTTTCCATTAGATGCATGAGTTCCATGTTCCCTATTTGGGAGAAAAACAACAAAGATTATAATAGGACCAAATGATTTAGTAAAAGAGTAAATTTTCATCAGCAGATCAAAACAATATACTAAAGTCAAAAGTGTTTGTCCTCTTCCCACAAATGAAATCATTTATACTAACTTGTCAAGTCAGAGTCTTTTTCAAGTAAATAAACAGCTCAAAACAAAAAGAAAGAAACAAAGGAATGAGAAATATATAGATCATGTTTCTCCTTTTAACTGAACAAAACAAAAGAAAACAAGGATGACAACAAAAGAGATACTAAATTAAAATCATAAAAGTAAAAAAGCAAAAGCTACCATACAAATTAACTTCAGCTGATAGCTATGTTTAACTGATGTTTTCTTTATCCAAACAGAACTATGTAAATTTTCTTTAAGAAGGAATAAAAACACACTTCCCCTTTAATCTGAAAAATCTGCCCTTTGTTGTGTTTAGGGCTAAAATTGTTGTTTTTAATAGAGAAAATTAATTAGTTAGGTAAAAGGCAATGCGTGCATGAGGCTTTGGTTTGTTATGATAAGAGCCTCTCTAAGAAACAACAACACATCTCCTTAAGTTATTAGCTGAACACTCTCTTTGTGTTTCTCTTTATTTATTCTATTTTGTATACGCTGACAAAAAATTAGACAACACGGATTAGTTGATCATTAAGTAATATTAGGGTAATGTAACTACATGTGGTTCCAAAGTGAAGATTTCTATACAACCCACTAATCATGTATGACAATGTATACTTACCTGTAGAACAATATATACAAAAATATAAAATTTGAAATTGGAATGTATAACAGTAAAACAAAAATATCTGATATGAATTGCTAAAAAAGATATGATAGATAGGAAGGAATATTAGCATGACCAGCCTTGAAAGCCATTTGGTCATGTAACATATGGGGATAAACTTTTTTCTCTTCATACATGACGTGATTTGATCTCATTTATGTATTATGATCTCACCATGTCATTTTATATGAGCCAGTATACATTTGTTCAACGTAAATATTCTCAAAAAACAGAAAACTTTACATCTGTTAAAGAAAAAAAAAATGCGTGTGTCAAATTTCAGCATCATAAAAAACCAATATAAAGTATACATCTCATTTAGTCAATGAAAAGGTTCCTGAATCTTGGCAAAAATACGAGACGATAAATTATGCATGAATTCAAGATATATAGGAGCTTCACTATAACTAACCAATATCAAGTATACATAACTCATTTTGGACAACTAAAAACTTCCGGAATCTTGTAAATATTAGCATGGCTTCATTATCCTTCCTATAAGAACAGATTCAATGCTTGAAGCCTTTAAGGTTCAAGAACCAGAACCGAAGAACTCTTGACCAGCTTTCTGGAACATTTCCCCTTTCTATGGATGCAGGTAACAAAATTCCTCCAAGATCTAAACCTACAACTTGTGGAAATACAGAATATTGAGTGCAGTGGTAGGAATACAAGTTTCAAGGCTGCCATCGGAGAACCAACTTTGGATTATGTTCTGAGATGTACTAGTTGAGGTTAGTGCATTAGGCCACCTATCCACCAACCTGAAGCCGAATTCAGATGCTGCTGAAAGTATAGATGGTTCATCAACTCTGCGGAAGACATGACAAAGGATTAGAGCTGGTGTACTATCCTCCTCTTCGCCTCTATTGGATCGGATCAGCTCTTTTGCAGTTGCAAACAAAGGAGAGATTGCTTCAGCAACATAAGTGACATCTGTGCCTATTATGACATCGAAACCTCTGTCATTTAGCCTCTTGATAGACTCTACATCATCTGTGTTTCCCCACTCAAGTCTTTTTGTTATTAGACTTGCAAGAGTTGGTGGTTGGAGATTCAAAGCGAGATTCTGGTTTAACAGATCAAGTGCTTTTGTGTCTCCATCAGTGGCAACCAAAAGGTTAGCAGATCTAGCAGCAACCATGGAGCAAATGCCCGCACATCCACAACCCAGCTCTAGAACACTTCTCCCTGAAACAATGGTCTGGTTAGCAGCAAGCACAGAAGCCATAAGCCGAGCTGATTCCCATAACATTAAGCCAGTTGATTTGCAGGTATGCTGATACTCTTTTGAGAGGACCTTTATCTTGAAAGAATAGTCTTTGGAGATGACATCAAGAATCTAGAATGTTGATAAGTATGCAAGTCAGTGACTGGTGGAAAATATTTTGAAACATTTAAAAATTACTTCATACAAGCTTTTATGGGGGATCCAGCACTCCCAACTTCATATTTCTGAATCAATTACGACTAACCACCTGGTTCATATTAGAATATGCTACCCATAATGGAGGAAATTTGATAACTGCTATCCTTAATTCAACTTGACTAGAGTATCAATCTTTGAAAAACGGACTATACTATTTAATCAAGAACCTGTATCTACAAACTCGGATCAGGTCCCAGAAGTAAATTTGATGAGATACAGCACAAACGTTGGTTTATTTGAATTTAAAAAAAAAAAAAAGGATCTACATGCCACTCTGGGATCAATGCATGAGCAGTTGAGCACTAAATATATGCGTAGGTCATGATTGCTCAACTATAATGTCAGTGTTAATGCATAAAACCACAAATGTTAGTCACACTGCCTTCTGGAACCATTAACTCTGTTATCCTCACAGTTTCTGTATCTCTCATAACAACAGGAAGGAATGAACACTAGAAGTGAATGAAAATTCGTACCTCCTCCTTAGGAGCTGAAATACCAAACATTTCAAGAGCCATCCCCTCAGATATGTCAACTTCTGTCTCATTTGCAGAGTCTTCAAGGATAATTTTTGGCATTTCAGGCTTATCATTATCCTTACCAAGGAATTTCACCTTGCTTTCTGTTTTCCCTCTAGATATTCCACTACCAACACGGAATACAGCTTGAACCCAGCGCCTGAAACCACAGCACTTAAGTATGTTTTTATCTAATACACCAAAAGTACACCGAAAAATGGATATGAGATGTTAGGGGGAATCCCCAGTACAAGATAGTATTATTAATGAAATACACACTCTAGCATTGATCTTCATCCAAGCCCGTCAGATTCTTAATAGTGTGTGCCTAATGAAGTTAGGCTCCAAAAAGTAACAAATAACAGTATTAGAAATTTTGAATCATCTGTTACTGCATTTGTTCTCCTATCTGTCACCTCTAGATCCCAAACTCGAGTTTGAGTGTTAACATTTTGTTCAATATTTTTGGCTTTGCAGCTTTTGCATTCTAATTGCCTAAGTATTAATAATTGTGGCAAGAAAAGTTAGCTTCCACTGTGTTCAAAAGAAGATCAAATTCAGCCACGAGTATATTGCATGTTGATATTACTCCTTGTCTATCTTATGAACTATTATGTAAAATTCAAAGCAACACCAATTAACTTTTTTTCTTTTTTTTTTGAAATCGGTAAATTGAAATTAACTTTTTTCCTGTCGGCTCCCATGAACTTCGAATTACGTTTTGGATCATATGCTTTTTCTGATGAACCTTTTAAGTGCATTATGCACACCTGTCCAGGGTTATTTGGATTTTTACTGATGTCCTTGCTTTTTTGTGCACAAACACCCTTCCCTTGTATATTCCAAAACGCTAGAATATTTTTCTACATTTCAGTGACAAACCTCTGATCTGTAAAAGTATTTGTCAATATCCTACCACGGTAGGAGTTGAACCCACGCCACAAACCCAATAACTTTAAGCACTGAAAGAGCCACATGTTGGCTCTAAGCAATATCAAGTTTCTGTTATAAGGAAGATCTCCACAATTCCCCTACAAGTTGCCTCTCGGCTCATGGGAAAATGTGATACTTGAGATGAAAGTTGGAGGGGACAGGGAAAACCCTCGGAAAAATTCTAAAATCTTTGGCAAACCTCCAATGGAGGAACTGAACACAAAGGGAAAAAGCAATTCACTTCAATAAGCAAGACTTGGACAATGGCCAACTTGGGAGGTAGAGAAGGGGGGAAGGAATGATAATTATTGACTGCTATAGCCTACAAGGGCCAGTTCACAGATTAGAGAAGAAATATTACATTTCTTTACATGTCAACAAAAGGAATTAAGTGGGGATGACCAATCTAAATAAGGATTGCTGCAAGGATTCTTCAAACTTGTTCCTTCTTCACATTATGAATCCACTTAACTTGGTTAAGAAACTGATTTATGTTTGAATGAGGTCATAACCAGGAACAGAACTATCACTTTCATCAAGTTAGGGGTATAAAACCTTATACCTCCCACTCCATGATTAATGTAGCTCAAGATGATCAGTATAAGACATCAACTAGTGCCCTGACAAGACACAAACTAGTCAACTATTTTACATATCTTTCACCATTTAAGAGAATTGAATGTTCTGTCCAACATAATATTCCATAGCAGCATTTCCTTTTTAAAACCAAGGAATCCCTAAGGGTCACCTGGCATGCGGTTCGAAACTCGGTAGATAATGATCAAAGAAACTTTACTTGGGATAAAGTATAACATAGGATACTGATCAAATCAGACGTTCAAAAATAATAAGACATTCAGCTTGCTGTAAGTGTAACTTCCAGTATTTATGCTGAGAGAGATGTAAATTCTAAAAGGGAAACTGGGGTTCTCTGAAAATCAAACCAAATGTGGAACCATTGTTACATGAAAGTTAAGATATAAGATGTAAAATATTCAAATGTCCAATAATGCATGGCCAATCTACCTAGAGCTCATAAACAGAAAACACCACAGGTATAATGAAAAGCATATTTAAATCTACCAGAGAATACAGAGAACACTTCCTCAGTTCAATTGACCTTCTTTTTATTTTGGGATGTTGCAAAATATTTGACACCTTATTTTTATACAAATTTCATAATATTCAAATTTTCAAATTCATTAATAACAAACAACTATACTAGCATGCTTCAATCCAAATAAGTTAGGTCAGCTCTATGAGTCCTCACTGACCATATTTCTCCATTCAAAATCCATTTAGGCCAAAACTATACAAGATAAAAATAAAAAGTACTAGAAGTTCTCTATATTTTCTACCATGATAAAAATATCTAATAGTGTGAAAAGACTCCTAAAAATCATACGACCTAAAGTAAAATGTACTAACATGGCTAAAAGATATTCTCAACTAATTAATATCTCCTATATAAATCTTTTTTCTCCATGGTGTCTGTTGGTGTTTTTAAAAATGGGGCAGCAAAAAGAATTGATTAAAATATGTCTAAATGATTTTATTAAGCCTAGGAGGGCTTTAAATAGCCAATTTGAGCGCATAATATGCGGAATCTGCAATTCAAAATAGCTAGAATTTCTCAACAACTAAAACAACCTAGTAAAAATTTAAATCTCAAATTTATCCTAAACCTAGACAATTTATTATATTAAAAAGTACTGCAGTAACTAAAGTAAATTCAACACTCCTCCTTTGCTTTAGTTACTGCAGTTGAAAAAAATGCTCCTCCTCAATTTCTACTTTGATGATTGGTGCTGAATTCTGTTTATTGTTTCCGAACTTCAAAATTTTCTTCTTTTTTCTTTTCCTTCTTTTGGGTTTGTGCTAAAAAAAATACCTTCAATAACTTGTCGTGTCTAAAAGCTCTTTTGAAAATGCTTTAATCTGAACTTTTGTAGGATTTGCAAAATGCTGTTGTAAGGAATTTTCTTTCATCACAGCATCACATATCACATAAGTTTCAAAATATGATTTTATTCTCACAGACCAAATTTGATAGGTTTCGTCTGTGGAAATTTGTGGGGCATTGAAAGAATAACTATTGCTTGCCATTTTTTTAGGTTAAAAATTGGTTGAAAAAAGTCTGTGCTTTGAAAAAAGCACGGTTGAAAATAGCCCTGACAGATAAAAATGGATAGAAAAATAACCCTTGCATGTTAAAAGTAGCTTTGGCGGGTTAAAAATGATATGGTAGTTCTTTAAAAAAAACTCACAGATCTCGTAAGAGAAATAACTCACAGATCTCGTAAGATCAATAAAGCTCTTGATACCACTGTTGGTGTTTTTAAAAACGATGGGGCAGCAAAAAGAGGGTTGAAAGTGTCTCTCTTTGGATTGAAATCACTTTCAATGGTTTTCGATTTGAGCACATAAATATGCAGAAAATCTGCAATTCAAAATACAAAAAAGCTAGAATTTCTGAACAACTAAAAAATCTAGTAAAATTTTAAATTTCAAATTTATTCTAAACCTAGACAATTTACTGTATTAAAAATTACTGCAGTAACTAAAGTAAAATTCACAAGTGTCTTATCTTTTGCTAAGTCTACATAGCTTCCAAGATATTATGTCTTTCGAGACAACTTTTTTCCATGTGATTTTACATCTCGTGTCCTCTGACACCTTTACTAACCATGATTTCACATCTATAGACTAGTGCACATGGAGGTCGACCAAAACAATGATCAGATCATCTCAAGCAACCTTCTCTAAGTTTATCCTCAATTTGTGCTACTTGCACCTTCTAAAGAATGTATCATTTTTAATCTTGTCTAATCTCGTATGACCACACATTCATCTTAGCATCCACATTTTGACAACACTCATCTCACTAATGTGTTATACTTTTGTGTCCCAACATTCACTCTCATATAACATTGCTAGTGTTATAATTGTTCAAAATTCATTTATTTATTAAAATTTAGACATGGATGGGATATTTACTCTATCAATCTATCCAATTTATATGACAGTTGAATTTTGATGTTAAAATATGTTTGACATCTCAATTTTATACAGCTGTCACAACTTTCAAAAATTCAAACTAGTTAATCTATTCAAATTTTGAACTTTGAAGTGATATTTCTCATTCAAACAAACAAACTTCACAACAACTTCAATTTTTTCTTTCAATATCATTGGTGTAATATGTAAGTCAAACTAACATATAATTATGTATGCAATCAAATACCATCACATACAATAGAATGGAGGAAGTAACAAATAGAAAGTACCGATCATATACCTATTCATCACCAACTCCCTTGACCGATTTTCCACTTGCTTGAAACACAAGATGTGCTCCTCAGCATCAAAACCATTTTCATTGAAGAGATTTATTAAAAACTCATCAGAAAAGTAGAAAGCCCTCTGTTGACAGAAATAAGCTGCCATAAGATGCACATCAACAATAGAAGGCCCATTCTATGAGAAATATCAATTTGTAACAGTAGAACTTACAGTCCCATCACCCCGGACATAGAAGTTATCACTGATTTTTTGTTCCTTGGAGGTAAGCCTTTCCTGGTAATACAAACCTTAGCTGTAAGTATACATCATTCCCAAATATGCTACATTTTCAGTAAGTCCAAAGATAAAATAAACAAAAAGCTGATATTACAACCCAAACTTACTCAAGTTAAATTCAAAGGTAGCCATCCAATATCACATATTACGCAAAATACGAAGGCAATGAAGTAAATCCAAAGTTATTAGTCCCTCCATCCCAATTTATGTGACACACTTCCCTATTTAGTCTGTCCTAAAAAGAGTGTCACATTTCTATAATTAGAAACAACTTAACTTTAAAAATTCCTTTTTACCCTTAATGAAATAATTTCTAGCTACACAAATGTCTAAAGTTTGTTTTAGACCACAAATCTCAAAAATCCTCCTTTTTTCTTAAACTTTGTGCCTAGTCAAATGGTGTTACATAGATTGCAGTAGAGGAAGTACAAAATCAATAAGTTCATACAATATGGTGAAGAAATAGATTAGGATACTATATGGTGAAGTTTAAACCTGAGTAAGGTCACCAGTTGCATAGTCCCGAAATAAGACACAGCCATCTTTCTGGAAAGGAAAAAGGTATAAGAGTCATAATAATAAAATCAAAAGGTGCAAACCAACGAAATTAAGAACCGGTATCTGACCTTCAGAACTTTTCTGATGTTTTGTAACATCAGAGGCATCTTCTCAGGGGATACTGCAGATAGAACAAATATCTGCTTAACAAGTCAGCTTATTTGTTTAAGTAAATATAAGCTGTGCAGTCTAACTAAATTTGGAACAAAAACAAACATTCAAGAACAAGGCATGCTTTAAGTAAATGATTATGAAAAAGCATGATTTGTTATGCAGAAAGTATGTCGATGCAAATGGGATAGCCCACAAATTATAGAAGAAAACTTTTGTCTAGTACCATGGTAACAACGTCCACTGATGAAGGAGAAATATGCTGGATCAGGTCATCCACTGTTGGATCACAGACAAATGCATTCACCCGAGCATCGTCAAAATCCTTGTGCGACTGCAATAAATACAATAAACTTTTAACACAAATCAGTGTATGTATTTTCACTTTTGCATCACATCCTGAGCAAGAAACTTACTCTTGGCATCAACCACAAACTTACATGCAACTTATCAAGAAGAATGAACTTTTTTCCTAACACAACCGCAAAAACTAGCTCATCAACTAAGCATTGTCCAAGACCATACAAGAAAACAACAACTCATTCCCTCAACCAACATGGAAGACTCTTAAAACTCCCCCACACTCAAAACTGAACACCTGGAGCGTAGACAACAAAAAATAAAGCAGTTTTCCAAAGTCTCAAATTTAGGGCTTGGTTCCAGCCTTGTTTCATAGTCAATTAGAGGTTTAGTCAGCTATTGTCCTATTTTCTTTTTTCTTCTCTTTGAATTGGCTTCAATCGAGATTGCTTTGGCTTCTAAGGCACATTGCTATTTCGTAATCCTTGTGGCCAAGGATAATGAGGCTCAATCATGTTCGGGTTCCAAGCGTTATACCTTTCTTCTGCAATGATTTCATTATGGATTTCATGCTTTGAAAAATGCCACCAAGTGCTCCTAGGCAATGAGGGCATATTGCAGAAAAAAAAGAAAAAGGAAGTCATGCTTAGCCCCTTAGATTTGGCCACAGGGTGACAGCCTTCGATGCCCTAGGGGGTAGCTTTCTTGTGGTAGTAATTGCGGAAGTTCGAATCCTTCTACTCTAGATGATGAGCACCCGATCCGACTTCACACATCTTTTTGACATTCCATATAAGGAGTGGTGTTCATCATTCGGGGTGATAAAAATGGATATATATCATGAGCAAAACAGAAATAGATCAAGATCTCAAAACCAAAAGAGACTAGAAAGAAGATGGTGCAACATTGGGTAAACAAGAATAGAGATGGGTTTTTTTCTTTATCAAATAAGGTTTGATATCATGAAAAGAAGTGATTTTGAGAATGAATGACTTGACTATACCCTCAAATTTGGTGGGATTTAAATAGACTTCACAATTATCTCAAGAAAAAAAAACATATCAGTGCATACTAGATTTCTTCTTAATCACACAACTAAAGGAATTGTAGATCTTTTTATATTTACATGGTATACACTCTTATCATATTTATATACCCTTAACACAATCAAATCAGATGTTCAAGGAAAACCTCTTAAAGCATTGGAAAAATTTCTTTGATATATTAACTTCTGCCTTTGTGAAAACATTAGTTCTGGCTTCTAGCAAGTGTTACAAAAACGTTGTGATGTGGTGATAGCATCAAAAATGAAACAAATGCAACATAAGCTTTTTGATAAGATTAGTGATATTATTAACAATGGAAACTCCCATATACAAGAGGTATACCAAAAAAGTAGAGAATCTACATCAAAATGTGATTCTCTATAAAAGACACACAATCATCTATACAAGAAGCCAAAAGGAACTACGAGGGTGCACCAAAAAGCAACCAAAGTATAAAGGTTATTTCTCAAGTGTGCAAACTCATTTTTGATCCCCTCAAGAGCTCTCATATTTCTCTCTTTCCATATGACCCACATAAGAGTTAATGGAGCAACCTTCCATGCTTTTTGCCTTCTACAAGTACGTCTTCCAGCCTAAATATGTAGAACATCTCTAACGGTACCCGACATTACCCATTGTACACCATAATAATTCAGAACCATCCTCCACATAATCGACGCCACTTCACAATGCACTAAGAGATGATCAACTTCTTCACCAAAACACTTGCACATAAAACTTCAGCTAACATGAGTGATATTTCTCTTCCTTAAGTTATTGGTTGTCAGAATCGCTCCCCTCGCCACCAACCAAGCAAAAAAACACAACTTCCTAGGTGTCGCAGGGATCCAGATTGAAAGGTTTGGAAAAGACATCTTCTCTCTCGCAAGCAAGCTCTGATAGAGAGATTTGAGTGAACATACCATCACTACTCAAGGCCCAACTCCATGAATCACTAAGATTGTGCCTGATGTGTTTGTAGAGCAACTCCAAAAGCCTTTGAAACTCTTCCATCTCCAAGTTTGGAAGTGATGTGACCATCGAAGTCTTCTCACCCCTTCATAATGCTCCTCCACATGCCACAGCCAAAAGGGACAGTAATAGCTCAAGTCCTCCACCCTCCTTTGGATGAGCCGTATTTCTCTACTACTACCTCCCTCATAAGGCGTTCTCCTCCACCCTAAATCTTCATAGCCATTTCCCTAGTAAAACTCTATTGAACACCTTAAGATCTTTCAGTCCTAGACCACCCCACTTCTTTGGAGTTGTAACAACCTCCCAGTTAACCAAGTGATATTTTTAGTCCCATAAAAAGTTTCTTTGAAGCCTTTCTTGTTTTCTGTAACCATCAGTGGTGCTTGCAACAAAGACAATCAGTAGGTAGGGATGCTCAATAGAGTGTTTTTTATGGATCCTACCTTACCACCCTTCGACAAGTATCACTTTTCCCAACTTTCTAGTCTCTTCTCAACTCTTTCAATAATAGGATTCCACACTGTGAGGTCCTTATGCAAGGCAACCCTAGTCCCGTACATTGCAGGCATTGTAAACTTTTCCAGACACTTGTTCCAAACCATTCTCTCCCCCTCTTCTTCCTCCTCTCCTTCCCTCCCTATGAAGAGACTCCATCACTTCCCCATCCCCAAGCGCCAGCGCCACTGGTCAAAACACAGGGTGCAACCATATTCTGAACCCACACACAGAGGTCCCCCACCTTCTAGAAGAGGTCAAAACACCAAAGATGGACCGAGAAACCCACCAAATTCACCACCACAATGTCTCTGGTAAACCGTGGATCGTCACACCCAAAAAGCTCCTCCCATCCTTCCAACTTCAAGAAGTTGTCACCCATCCACCTTCTCCCCCTTTGAAAAACTTTAGCGGCTTGAAACTCATCTGCAAAACGAAAAAAAAACCGAGAATGAGTAACCTTCAGCCCATTAGCTACACCCAAACAGCCGCCACCCAGTTTCCAACAGCATCCAGTGAGCCCACCCATTTTGGGGAACTCCCGAGCAAGCAAGTCTTCAAGAAAGTTTTTTCTTCCGACATATTCACTGGACAGCGAAAAATGAGGTTCCCTATCTGATTCCACCTTGCAGCATCTTCCCCCTAGTTCTAATACCGGCTCCTTGAAAGACCTTTGTTCCAGCTTCCTTGATTCTAGAGAGAATTAGGAGCCTCTCTCTCTAGACATTTCAAAATTGATGTATCTACAACGTAAGCTAATAAGACCCACATATAATGGACTCTTAGGCATCCTAATGAGCCTTGGCTGTACAAACAATATAGCATGCCAATATGAATAATTTTCTGAAAAGAACCAAATATAAAGTCTCATATGATAAATATTACTCAAGTAAATATATCCAAAACAAAAAAGAACACTTATCCAACACAAGCAACAAGATGAACTAAATATCGTCAATGACTCCTTAGAAATATCTTTGCTACAATTTTTGTGAAATAGGCACGCCGGCAACCTGAAATATTCTCAACCTCCCACTCATTTCAGATCACAATTAAACAACTAAAGGGAAAATACTTTCTTCAATTGTTACTTTGAGAGGCCACTGACACGAACGAAATATATACCTTAACTAAGTTCACAGCTCGAGGTGAAAAATCGCAGGCATGGACGAATGTGTTTGGTATTGTAGCAAGCAAAGGAAAGATGGTATTTCCAGCCCCACACCCAACCTGTAATCAGCATTATTCCATTAGTGCAAGTGTAACAAGAGAACAATTGAACCAATTCCCTTAACAAATAATATAACATAAATATGTGTTAGATTGTGATCTGCATAACAAGAAAGGTAACCTACAACTTGAAAAAGTTATGAGCACTTTCAACAGCACTCATTTGATTGCTGGAAGAAGGCAATAAATTATAATTCTCTTGACGAACACCAAAAGTTAAATGATGTAGCTAATAGAGCTCTTAAGAAACTACAGGACATAATCACCATATGCATAGATATGCAAGTACTTAGATGTAGAAAATATTAACAAGAAAAACATACTGTCACAAAATTGTGCAGAACGAAATACTGAGATAACCATTAGTTATACCTCAAAAAGATGGGCTCAGAATATTCGACGGATAAAAAGAACAAATGCGTGATAAACTTGAATTACCTCAAGAATGACTTTCTCGCCAGTCCCCTGCAAAGAGTAAGAACAGGAACATATCATTATTTAATGTACCATCCTCCTTAACTTAACACATTTTTTTAGAACAAAACTCATAATATTCATCGTCTTATTCACTCACAGAGAAGTATTGACCCCATTCCTTGTCCAGGTAATGCCTGTCTTTAAAGAACTGTTTTTTTGGAAAAACACAGCAGAAAAAGAAAGAAAACAGCAAAATAACATCAGTTCACCAGGAGTAGAAAAATTTCAGACACAGAGATAATTTAACAAGTGAACAGTAGGCAAAAAAATGGAAATTGGATATGTTAGTTACAGAAACAAAATCCAGATCAAAGGGTTTATTAGATATAATAAGAGACTTACTTTATCTTGATGGCGCTTGTAAAAGATATCCCAGTACTTCTTTGCATCTTTTTCGTACTTGTCTCTCCAGAAAGGAGATATTTCACCAGTGGAGGTGGGGTATATCTGTATCTTTTGTGATGGTGGCTGCTTATTTTCCTCCATTACAAAACCTGCAACTCTAAATATCCTTTTGCCGTCAAGATTTGGGGTTTTCTTCTAGGGTAGGAGTAAGTTTTTTGGTAGCTAACAATGGAGGCTTTAAAAAAAAACAGAAAGGCAATGGAGGTTCAAAAAGGCCCCAACTAATTTGCGCTATACTCTGTCAGTCAATGCAATAATGTATTTGTCTTTGCTTCTTCTTTCGTAATGTATCATATTATATTGTATTGTAGTGCATAATATTATGTTGTATTATATCAGTAAATACAGTATTTGAATAGATTGTATCATTTTTCGTCGTTACATAATGTCACACATTTATAATTTGAGAGAGAAACCTACCAGATAAGTAGGATACGGATAGAACTATTATGAAAAAGTAGGATAAAAGATGAAATGTGATTATTAAATAATAAATAAAAATAAAATGAGAAGAAAAATTAAGGTGACGACGCATCACACCAAATCGATCGTTACATAAAATGAGTATTTTCGTCGTTACCTAACTATGGATTTAGACGATACGATACAATAAAATTTAAGTAACAATTAAAACAAACATTGTATTTAAACTAACAATACAATACAACACAACGGATAACAACCATCCAAACAAGGTGTTAGAACTTAAAATCAAATTTCACATTATTCAATCCTTTACTCAACTTTTCCAAGTGTAAATTTTCTATGTTTGGAACAAAATATTTGGAAAAAATAATTCTTGGGAATACAAGTTTTCATGAGTAGGGAAATTGAGAGAAAAAGCTTAAAATAGTCTATTATTTTAGGCTTAAAACTCAAACTTATTCTTGAGTTTTCATGTGGAGCATTAACAGTCTCTCATGTTTATAATATTTGTGCAATTTTGGACATTCCCCAAATTTTTTATTATTTTTAACATTGATTTTATTCACGATTTATGTATGGAATGTTCAATCATCTTTTTATAATTTTACCAGAAATAATAACTCCATGTAAGAGAAGGTAAGAAGAATAACACCTTGTTTTGTCTAGTAGAAATATTATTGCAACTAAAATTGAGAGGTTCATCACGTCGATTTCATGTGCAATAGAACAAATTTTATTTTCTTACAACGTTATTTGTCAAGTTGTTCTTAGTTTAGCTGCAATAATATTTCTACCGAACAGAACATGATGTTCTTCTTCTCACCTTCTCTCGCATGGAGTTATTATTTACACTAAATATATAAAAAGACGATTGAACATCATACATTAAATAGTGGACAAAATCAATGTTAAAAAATAGGCAAAAGTTTGGGGGAGGATAAAATATGCACCAAAATTACAAATATGAGGAACTATTAGTGCTCCATGTGAAAATTCAAGAATGACTTTGAGTCTTAACCCAAAGATAAATGACTATTTTGGACTTTTTCTTAGGAAATTGATTTCCCTCATAGAAGTACGGAAAACAAGTCGGTGGCTTTGTTTATTGTCTCTTCTTCATCCATTCGACCCCCCCCCCCTAACCACCACATATTGACCATCCCACCCCATCCCACCCCTGAACCTTCACCATATCCCATCACATTCCATATATATAATATTTTACTAGATAATATAAAAAAAATCTTGGAATAATATCTTTTTATTTGCTTATCAAACACTAAAAAATAAGTAAGAAAATCACTTATTTTTTAAGAAAATATTTTCCTTCATACCAAACACGCCCTGAGAGTTACTTAATACATATCACTTTTAATTAAGGCCCAATAATATAAAACATCATAGTAAACAAGGATAGCAAACGTGTGGGCAGTGTGGAGGCGGATCAGATCCGCATAAACTTGTTAAGGCTTGCATGCCCCATTTTGCATAACAAAAATTAATTGAGAAATTTTCATAGATAGTTATAGTTTGTATCATAATTATGAATATCAATTATAATTTACCTAATTATAATTCATGGCAATAGTTTGAGAGAAGTGAATAAGATTGAGCGAGAGTTTGGAGAGATAAATGAGAAATGCTAGATATAGGTTGTGTAACACCCTAGAAATTTTTTGAGCTAAGACTCAAACCATTCTTTGTTGTGAGTAAGATTTTACCGAGAAATTTAATTTTTCTTAAGTGTTAAGGTCACTAGATGTAGCACCTTGAGTTCCAAAAAGAACTAAAGAGAATTCATTCAAGTCATTCGTAAGTTCTTTTAAGTTTTGGGTCAACTTCAAACGATCATAACGTTTAGCACTGGATGAGTTAGGAGACTCATAAGATATCAAATGAAATATCTCTGAGTCCTCTTTCCAACATCACCGAGTTTGCTAAATTTAGAGTTCGGATGAGGGAGATATGCCCGTTTGAGTTTAGCCTGTTCAGATAAGGAAAGTTACCCGAATTAATGAGGGGTATTTTGGTCTTTTTCTTACTCAACTAGCCTAGCTCGTTTTTGTTAACCTTTTAGGGGTCTAAACTGATTGGAATCAATTTTAGTTATTCCTAAACGCTCTTAGGATTTTTGAAAGGAGTTCAAGAGGAGAAAAAGGGAGAAAAGCTTCAAGCGTTCAAGATTCTTACAATCTTCGAGGGATTTCGGCAAGGATTTGATCCTTAAGAGGTATGTAGTTTTCATAGTGTTGGGTTTGTTTGCCCACACGCCAATCATGATTTTATTTTACGAATTTCATCCATGAGATTGAGTATATTGAGAATCTTATTGAGTTCTTGAGGTTTTGTGCTTCGTTCTTTGATAATGAAGTTCTTGTTGAGTTCTTGAGGTGAGAGTTGCGAGTGAGTGTTGTTCTTGGTGGGTTTTGGTGTAGATTTCATTGTAATTATGTTGGGTTTAAGGATCCAAAAGAGTTTGAGGGAAATCGTTCGATTCTAGATAAGTTAGGGCATGAGTTTGAACAAGAAAATTCGTTGATTTTCTGGGCAGAGGCTTGGGGTGTCGCGCCACTCAGTGCGCCCCAACTAGTGTTCTGTTGCGCCACTCAGTGCGCCAGGGTCGTCAGGTCCTCTACCTTCCGTCCTTTTTCTGCGTGAGTCCCCTCGAATCGTACCTATGTTTTCTACTTGATATTCACAGTTAAAATCTTCATTAATCCTTGAGAGATCATGCCTATCCAAGTTCTAACTCTTGAATTCATAATTCAAATTCAAGATAGAGTTAAGAGTAATGTTTGAGAAAGTCCCTTTGAGTCTTTTCGAGGAGTCTTCTACAATTACTTATAAATTGTTTCAAAACTCGAGTAAGTGAGTATGAGAATGAGGATAATGTATTCACGAGTCTACATTATCATTGATACCCTTGAGTCAAGTTGTTCATGTCCATAATTCCGCATGAACTCTATAAATTGAGTATCTTTGAGAGGAGTAGTATCTCCGAGTTCTAAGTTCTTGAGTATTGAGTTCCTAACCCTTTTTGAAACTATATTTCATAATTATGGATTTTCATATGTTATATATGGAGGTCCTTGAGTTGAGTCGGTCATGCTCATAATTCCGAATGAACCCTATAAGTCGAGCAGTCTCAAGATGAGTAGTATCATTGAGTCCTTGAGTTCTGGAGTTGTTGAGTTCCGAGTATTGAGTTCTATATATGGTTATTGAAAACCTTGAATTGAGTCGTTCACATCCATAATTCGGCATGAACCCTATTTTGAGAAGTTTTTTACAAGTATTTATAATTTGTTTTAAGACTTGAGTACTTGAGTATGAGGATGAGGAGAGTTGAGTTTCATTTTTTCAAAATGAATATATGGGAACTAAGTATTCCCAAGAGAAAATGTTTTTACATTTAAAACGAGAGGAAACATCGATTTTCAAATGAGTTCATGAGGAGTTTTTGAGTATAATCTCTTTTAAGAGAAACCTTTTGAGTAATAATCTCAAAGTTTGAGGTTGAGGAAATATTTTTTTTAAAACATAGGAGCATGAGTTATATTATTGGGAGTAGTATTGAGCACCGATATGGGGGAGAGTTCAGACAACTCACAGCCCCCATGAACCATGCATGTATGCCAACGTGGGTAGAAAGGGTCATACTTTTTAGATGATTCCTTATTGCTTTTTAAGCATAGCTTAGTGGATCCACTTAGTTGAGGAGTTCTATACCCCGACAAGGTATAGGACAGTTCTGGCAGCGTGGGCGAGACGTTGTATCATCACATAGCTCATAGTGATGGTTGTCGGTTAGAGAATCTCCCAAATAAGAGCTATTATTATATTTTTACATACAAAAGAGTTATTATTGTATTTTTACATACAAATGAGTTATTATTGTATTTTTACATACAATTGAATTGCTATCTATTGTTTTACAGCTTTCCATATATTGCATCTTTTATTGTTGCTTTATCCTTGAGTATCTTTGATTTGAGTATTTAATCTTTGAGTTGAGTTGAGTATCTTTGAGTTGAGTATCTAATCCTTGAGTTGAGTATCCTATTCTTGAGGGGAGTTTGAGTTGAGTTGAGTGAGTTTGAGAAGAGGTAAATATGTTTCCTTTTATCCGTTCAAGCTTATGTTTATGCTTTAGAATTCCCCTTACATGCTCGTACATTCAATGTACTGACGTCATTTGGCCTGCATCATTTCATGATGCAGATACAGGTATTCAGGATCATCAACAGACGTTTCGTTGAGGTCATGTGATATTCCAGTCAGCTTTGGTAAGCCTTCTTATATTTCGGAGGACTTCACCTTTACCTTACAGTTAGTAGTTTTAAGATGTCGTGGGTCTTGTCTCGATATCCTTCTGTAATAGTAGAGGCTTCATAGATAGACAAAGTTGAGTAGTTTTCAGTATGTACCTTCTTTGAGTTGTTTTTATAAACTCTGAGTTTATCTATTGAGTATTGTTCAGACTATTTTAAAGTTGAGTATTTGAGTTTATTAATTTAATTCAGTTCTAAGCTTATGTATGCTTGAGTTAGTCTTCCGCTTGTAGTCGGCTAGGATGAGGGTTCGCTTGGGAACCAGCAATGGTTCTCGAGAGCCGATCACGCCCAAGATGTAGGTATATTGATCTAATTCGTGTTTGTGCATCTCTCCTCTATGTATTTCTAAAATTTTGCTCGACTCTCTCTCCCTCTCTCAATCGTGCATGCAAATACATATAATATTAGCTTTGAAACTGAAACATAGATATATAGATACAAGTATGTGTGAATTATCAACCAAACACAAAAACACACATGTACATGTATATCTGATATATGTATAGTTCTAAAATTGATACATGTACTCTATGAAACAGATACACGTTGATATAAAAAGAGTATAAAACACAAATTTACTTATATATCATATACGTGTACGATACATAAAATTGAAAATGTAAAATATGAATACAATACTTAGATTTGAAACTGTGAAACACAGGTAGACATATATATACACATATCATATATAATCCAAACAAATCGATAGTTGTATCAAACTGTATCAAATTTTTTTCCAGATTTTTATCTTTGTATATCAATAACGAAATCAATACAACATGTATTAATTGTTATCAGACTAATACATATTGATCCATACTATATCAATTTCGTCATTACACAATTGTATGTGACTATACCTAAACAATAGGAAAATAAATAAAAATAATATTTGAATTTCAATTATTTTAATACAAATAAAGATACAACAAAAATTACATGTTCTTTGTTTCAATACAGGAAAATTCACAATTATCCTTTTCAATTTTAATAGCTTAGATGTCTTCAATTTGGGAAACAATTCGAGGAACTCGGTGAGCGATTTTTCTCTATCGATTTAACTCATACATGATTATCTAATTACATTTGGGAATTAAATAGAATCTTGAAGGATAAATATCAAAGTTATACGAGGAGCACATATTCTTTATTACTGACTTTTCGTGGTTGATCGCACCAACAGGAGTCGGTGCTTGTGAGAACCTATGAGGTGGGACAGAGAGAGGGAGAGAAAAAGAGGAGAGCAAGAGATGATAGATTGGATATAAAAACACCTAAGTATGGTTACGTTAGATAATATTTTAAAATTATAGGTATGTATTATAAATATAGTAGCTATGTTTGTTTAGATAGATAAATTTTCCATAAATTTTCATTTTCAACCTAAGTTGTCCAATCCTGCTCCATCCCACATCCATATTTTTTAAAAGAAAATTTAGAGTTAGATTCTTAAAATAAAATTAATATTAAAAATATTCTAAGTATAACTACGTTAGGTTATATTTTAAAACTATAGCTATGGCCTATGTATTGTTGATAGAGTAGCTATGTTTGCTTAGATAGATAAATTTTTCATAATTTTTTTGTTGGAAAATTGCATAACTAGACATACTTCACTATCATATATACATATTTTACCTCTAGTTTAAAAAAATTGCACATAATACCACTTTTTAATAATTATACCATATATTTTTAAAAGTTAAATCAGATACATAAATCTCTTAAATATGGTATTGAATAATTATCTTAAAACGTAATCTCCTTAATTAATGGGATATTAACAACAAATTTTACTTTCTCTCACATCACATCAGTTCTCCATGCCAACCGTATATCTCCCCCCACTCCACCCCCACGTTCTCCATCACCTCTATCATATTTTCTCTTCCTAGATCCTCAATCTTCCATCCCAAGTTCATCTCCCCATTCTCTTTCTTTCTTCCTTCTCACTCGTAGATCTTCTTCACTAAACCATCAAAAACTAAATTGAAAACGGAGAAATACAATCTGATTGTTAAGTAATATAATCTTTCTTGGGTATTTATGTCACGCCCCGAGCCTACACCCTGGGCGTGACCGACACTCGAGAACCATTGCTGGCCCCAAGTGAATTCTTGGCCTGACTCAATACTCAGCGGAAGACTTTACTCAACTATTAAAAGGGATCAAAAGCAAACTTTACTCAACGTCTTTAAAAGAGATAACTCATAATTTTTAAAGAAAACATTCACTGGCCAAAAGAGGCAACTCAAGTCTCAACATTTAACAAAGAAAATGAAAAACACTAATGAACTACTACTGTTTATCTATCTATGAAGCCTCTAATAACTGAGATGGACGTCGGGACAAGACCCACGACATCCAAATAACAAAATGAAATGACTGAAGTATACAAGGGATCCTCCCGAAGCAAGGAGGCTCACCAACAACTCTGAAGCTCAACTGGATCAACGAAGCGCTGGATGTTGATCCTGGTTACTGTATCAGCATCATAAAAGATGCAGGCCAAATGGCGTCAGTACATGGAATGTACGAGCATGTGAGGGGAAATCTAAACAAGACATAAGCTTGAACTGGAACTGAAGAAACACTTACCTCTTCTCAACTCAACTCAACCTCATTTCAATATAAAGCAATAGAAATAATGCAGTGTAAAGAAAAGCTTTAAAATAGTAGATAACAACTCAATGTATTAGAAAATACAATATAAACTCTGTTTGTATGCAAAAATACAAAGTAAACTATGTTTGGGAGATTCTCTAACCGACAACCATCACTATGAGCTATGTGATGATACAACGTCTAGCCCACGCTGCCAGAACTGTCCTATACTTTTCCGGGTTATAGAACTCCTTAACTAAGTGGATTCACTAGTCTATGCTAAAAAGAAATAAGGAATCATCTAAAAAGTATGACCCTTTCTACCCACGTTGGCTACATGGTTTATGGGGGCCGTGAGTTGTTAGAACTCTCCCCCATATCGGTGCTCAATACTACTCCCAAAATATAACTTAGCTCATTATGTTTTAAAGAAAATATTTCCTCTTCCTCAACTTTGAGATTATTACTCAAAAGGTTTCTCTAAAAAGAGATAATACTGAAAACTGTTCATGAACTCTTTGAAAATCGGTGTTTCCTCTCATCTTAAATGTAAAAACATATGCTCTTGGTAATACTTAGTACCCATATATCATTTTAAAGAAAATGAACTTAGCTCTATTCTTCCTCAACTCAGTGCTCAAGTCATTTTAAAACAAGTTTAAAAGATTTGAAAAAGACTTCTTAAAATGACTCGAAGAACTCTCAAGACTTGACTCTTAACTCTACCTTAAATTTGAATTATGAATTCAAGGTTATGATTTATGATATGAAGGATATCGTGATGATTAAATGAGTTTTAGATAGTTAATCATGAGAAACGGTCGAAAAACACTGTCTGGGGAGCAAGTCCGCGACGCAGAGATGAATTATAATATTTGATCAAGAAATAATTTTTGAAACAGTGGAGTCCGCGTTCTCTCCGTGACGCGGAGAGAGAAATTTCTCTCTGGGGGAGCAAGTCCGCGACGCGGACTTAGGCGCCAAATTCTGCCCGATCTTTTCTTCTTCTCCCAAACCCGATTCAACTCATACCCACTGAAATTGTACGTTAAAACCTCTCAACTTCCTATAACCCAGAACAATTTTAGCGAAACTCACTCAAGAACTATCAATTTACTCAACCCCTTAACAAATCTTTGCCTCAAGAACTCAACCAAACATCAAGATTTAAGAACGTATAACAACTCTTCAAGAAACTCATCAAGAACTTAATTTCTCAATCTCTAGGGATGAATTCGATAATGTAAAAAATGATTGGCGTGTGGGTGAACGAAACCAACACTATGAAAACTCACATACCTCGATTTGGCAAAACAAATCCTCGATTCGCATTAACCTTGATCGTTCTTCCTTTTCTTCTCTTTTTCTCTTCTTGAACTCTCTTCTAAAACTCTAAACGTAATTTAGGATTTGTTAAAACTGACCCAAATCAGATTTGATCCCAAAATATTACTAAATTCGTTTTAATCTAATTGGGTAAGGAAAAGACCGAAATGCCCCTCATATTTCGGGTAACTTTCCTTATCTGGACAGCCTTACTTCAAACAGAAATATCTCCCTCATACGAGCTCAAAAATTAGCAAACTCAGTGGCGTTGGAAAGAGGATTACAAGACCTTTCATTTGATATCTTATGAGCCACCTAAATCATCTTGTACTGAAAGTTATGGTCGTTTGAAGTTGACCCAAAACTCACACTTAAGCATAACTTGCAAAATTTCAGATGTGGCTCTTTCCAAATTAATTCTTTCTAATTTTAGCTCTTTCTAAGGCGGGATATTACAATTTATTTTTTAAAATTTTGATTTCTTTTTTTTTTGTTTGAGAAGTAAAAATTGGAACAAAAATTTTGTTGTCATAAAATTGTTTGATTGACAGGTTAAGGGAACCTCAGCCAGCGGTGGTGTTTCATCGTCGGAAAATGGAAATGGTATTACAACAAATACGGTTAACGGAAACAGGTTGTTAGAACGGAGAAAAAGAAGTTGAAAGACAAGATCCAGAGCCATATCAACGCTGGATTCTAGTTTCGGACTTGGTGAATTTACAACGGATCTGTAGAGATACAATGTTTGTTAGACGTATCTAAATGTTCTATGTATCTGACCTTCATCTATGTATCTCCCTTTTTTCTATGTATATATATCCTTATTCTATATATTTATTTATTTATTAAATGTATATGTATTTTCTATTAAATATATATGAGTTATTTTCTGTCATGTATCTGAGCATGTTATTCTATGTATCTGAGATCTTTTTGTCATGATCTAGTGTGTTTCCTTTAGTGTATTTGAGACGATTTTTTCATGTATCGAGACAATTCTGTCATGTATCTGGTCATACTTCAATGAGATCGTTGTAGATCATATTTTTATGGAGTTATGGCAATCACAAATTCATTGTTGGCACAATTAGCGATAATAGAGGCCTACCAAAGCCAAAACGCACATTTATCGAATCAAATTCCATTGAAAAGATTAATATCGAATAATTAGATACATATATACTTCAGATACATCACAAATTTTAAACACATGTTATGTATCATATATACGTATATAGCAGATACACCTAATAAAATACATTTAACAAAATTCGGTGCATTAATCAGATACATAGTATGAGATACATATTGTTCTCTAAACATGAAAAATTGAAGAAAAATTTTCAAAATTCAAAGAAATAAATTCGAATTTCTGAAAAAAGTTGTTCACTTTGTTGTTGCTGGAAAATAAATATAAGAAATTAGTTTATTTTTAAATTTTTTTTAGAAGTTGTTGGAGTAATTATACTCAAAAGTTGTTAAAAGAGTGATTTCCTCCTTAAATTAAGCATTTGTGATGTTGTAAATTCGTTCGAATAGTTAATTAATCATTAATTACTCATTTAATTAAGAAAATAAGTTACACTCCTTTAATTTAAATTAATAAACCATGTATCTCGACTTGTAAAAGTGACAGAAACATGTATCTGACGAGGATTGATACATGTATTCAAAGGCCGAAATATGGTATAGGAAGTAATATTCCAAACTATCGTGAATCCTACTAATTATGACATAAACCAGTGAGATTTATGTAGTTTGCCCTTTTTTGTTTTCAACACAAGTTGTCCTATCCCACATTAACTGAGTTTGATTCTAAAAATAAAATTCATAAAAAAGAATAAGAAGAGACATGTCGGTGGATGATTTATTATTTTTGTAGTTTCCTTTTTCTTCTTCTTTATACGTGAAATTGCTGCACTTGAGTTGAGGGTCTTTAGGAAATAGTCACCCTACCTTCACGAGGTAGTGATAAGGTCTGCTTACACTCTACTCTATCATACCTTACTTGTGGAATTTCACTGGTCATGTTGATGTTGTTGTAAATCAACATTTGGACATGTTATTTGAGATTATGATTTCAAATTTCAAATTATCCACACATACAAAACATGATTTAGGATTCCAAATTATGACTTCAACTTTATTAAATGTAAAATTGAACCTATGTATATATTTTGTATAAAAAAGACCCATCATTTTAAATTTTGCACAAAAAAAGACTCATACTCAATGTAAAGAGAATGTTTGTACCATGTAAAAGGACTATATTAAAGAATAATTAGTTACTACTAGTCTACTATTGTTGACTAATGACTAGTGCTTAATGGATCTTTATAAGATCATGCATATTTAAAAATTTGTAATCACAAACATTTTTTTAAATTAAAGAACATGAAAATATGTGACAATACAAGCCTTAGGATATTCCGATATATCTTGGTTATGAACTATAATTTGTTCATTTGGTAAGATTGAGTAAGAATTGAGAAATTTTGATAGTTCTCATAGCTTGTGGAGCTTTCATGATTATGAAGAAAAAAAACTTATGAAATATAAATTGCATGTCCAAACAAACCTTTAATTTCACATTATTTAATTTTATATTATGATTTCATATCTCATATTCAAGTGGGTCCTAAAATATTTTATATTATGATTTGGTTCGCAAATCGTAATGCTACATAATTCTTTCACTTTTGGATAACCATCATCAGATAAATAATTGATATTAATTTGATCTAAACGTTGGTTAATCACAAGATCTTGTTGAAGACATTACTTTACCATATTACATTTCTTGTCCTTTATTTTATTTTATTATTATTATTATTATATTATAATTCTTGTCGATTACATATATTTGCGTATATGAGATCATTGTGCACTAAAGCATCAGTCAAATTAAACCACATGAAATATATGCCCTTTAGCTAGAAATGTTGCCTTTTTTACACATTAGTCTGGTACCTTTAGAAGAAAAAAAACACCTCGTTTCTCGTTACAAAAGGCCACGATCCAGGGCTTGAACAACTATGTTTGGTAAGTAATTATCATCCAAATATATATATATATATATATATATATATATTGTACCTGTTTTCTATCATTTTTTATTTATTTATTACCTACAAATATATTTTTAGTAATTTTTTTTTAGCAATGACGACCTTATAGCAACGTGCATCCGCCCGGGGCAGAGCCATTAGCCAAGTAGAGCGAAGGGGTTTATCGAACCCTCTTCGGCAGAAATTAGTTAAAATTTATTTGGATTTCTTTGGCTTCTTCATGTGTTTATTTTTTCATCTTTTGAACTTGCTTAGTGAAAATTCTGGCCCGATTTGGTAAGTTAGAGCCAAATGTTTGTGGGCAACCTGCTGCATTGCCATAAATCTGCATGATTTGATCTTGGCAATCTTGAATTTGATAGTAGAGAAAGAAATAAGGCATAAGTACCCATAGACTATGATCAAAATATCAAAGACACATTTTAACTAAACTTAGGTCCTATTATCCCTGAATTTATTTTTATTTTTGTAATTTTGTACATCTTTTGACCTATGTGGCACACCCCGTAACTCCATACAGTTGAGGCGCGTGAGAGATATTTGAATGTCATGTAAGCCAAAAAAGTGTACAAAATTACAAAAAGAAAATGGATTAAGGAGGTAATAGGACCTTAGTTTAGTTAAGATGTGTCTCTAGGATTTCGGTCATAGTCTAGGATTACTTGTACCTTACCCCGTAGAGAAACAATCTAATCTTTGGATGAACATTGCTTCTATTGATGTTGTATACCCAATTTCAATAGATGAATTGAAAAATATGATATATACTAAATACAATTATAATATCAATCAAGTCAAATATCCTAGAATGCAAAATATACATATACCATTTTGATTTTTCAAGAATCCCCTGCTTCTCTTTTCACCAACAAATTAAATGGAAAACCACCCAAAATCCCAAAACAATGGAGCCATGAAAAAGTGGAATAGAAGTTGCCTCTGAAGCAAAATAATAGTAGTAAGGATAAGTGTAGTTCTTTTGTACTGGTGGCACCTGAGTTGATGGTATATTGATATTATTAGGAGGACAATTAGAAGTATGAGGAGGAGGAGGAGCACCAGTGTATATCATGTAAGATGGTGGAGGAGAGTTAGGTTCTTTCTGCGACGAGGACGGTGGTGATGGTGAATGGGAGGATGGTGGTGAGGGGCGTAGTGGAGCGAAGAGTGGTGGTGGTGGTGGTGGTGTTTGTAGTAGTATTGATGTTGATGGTGAAGGTGGTGGCTTGAGTTTGATAGGGGAAGGTGGTGGAGTAGAACAAATAACAGGACATGTATTACATTCACTTATGCAGAGTAAACTTGCTGGTGGCATTGTGTTAGTATCTTGGGAATTTGCTAGAGAAAATATTGCAACACAAAGGACCAAAAATAAGCATTTTGTTGTCATGGAATGTTTCATTTTTAGGCCAAATTGTGATTGAAGAAACTTGTGATGCTAAGTGGTCTTTGCTTTTATAGACTTTTTTGCTCTTTCAAGAATCTTATTCATTCTTGTTTGAGGCTCTTTCTGAAAGTTGAACATGAATATATGCTTCCTTTTGGATAGAAAAGATATGATGTTTGCTTTAAAGCTTTGTAATTTACCTCCCTCCTACACACTGCAGAAAGTGGTGACTACATATTCATGTTTTACTTTCTTTTTTTTCATTCGGTCTTTAGAGCCATATTGGAGCCCCGACTAAATTTGAATTGCGCATCCCCTTCCAACAAAATTTTCTTCATACCCATGCTCAAATCCGAAATCTTTAGTTAAGGGTGAAGCAGTGAGCCACAACCCATATTAATTGCTTTCTGACCCTGTTTTACATGATCATTTTTGGAGTATAACAAGTTTTAATTTGTTTATTCCTTATCTCTTAAGATTTGTCCTGAATTTTCTATATTATTTAAATTTTATCATGATTGTATTTTGTTTCAAAAATGTTTTCTTGGTGAAGAAAGACTTTCATATCTATCCTATTTAGGAGGAGAAGTTTTAGAACATAGAATCATCCACAATATACTAGCTAAGAGAGTTTTGCTTAGGAGGGAAAATATTTTTTCTATAGTTTTTTTTTTTTTTTAGTAGTTTCTTATATATAGATTAATTGATAAAATCTTATCAAACTATCCTATACCAAAAATAAATTTTTAGCGGCAACTAATTAATGGTAATAGTGTTTTAATTGTTCGCTAAATATGTTTTTTCAGAGGTAATTAACATTTTTTTTGGTAAATGTCCTTGAAGCCTATAACGACATTGAATCTAATAATAATTAACTAATGTCGGTAAAGTCTTTAGTATTTTTTTATTAATGTAAATATTTATTGTCATTAAAAGTTATTTTTATCTATAGTACAATGTTGACTGGTATGCTTTGGTGTAATCGGGAGTTGGAACCAAAGAAAGACTGTACCCGGCGTCCCTTCCTCTCATCAGGCAGCTATCTCGAGCTCATTGAACACTAACCTTCTTCTTTTTCTTTTCTAATCGTCGAAATTATCTCAATTGTGCTCCACTGCCATTAGAGCACTCTCTGATACGTGTTCTGGAATTCTCCAATTCAGTGGAGTGGGGCTTACCTTGAAGCGGTAATGGTATTATAAATGCATGTTTAGTATTTTTTTTCAATTTTAACTTCTACACAACATTGGTAAGTAGATGAAAGGGAAAAAGTGATTGGAGGCCATATTATCTTTTCATTATGCCTTTCTCTATACACAATTTATGCCCAATACACACTTTATGCTCTCTCCTCTTTGCATATCCTTTTCTTGAGGAGATAAACTTTGGGATCAGTCCCTTTTTATCTTTATCCCAAGTAAAGAATTTTCCATCTGTCATTGCAAATTCCACCCAAGATTTCTGCATTTCTTGATTTAATAAAGTAGGCATCCTAGTTGGACACTTGGACAATGCATGAGTGGGTTTAGATTTGATGAATCAATGTAACTCACTTCTCTTCTTCTTGAGTTGTTGGATACTTTTCGTCTGTTCCTTTTTACTTGTCATAATTTCTTATTTGAGAGTTAAACGATATGAATTTTGACTAATATTTTAAGATGTAGTTTTTCATCACATTGATATGAATTTTTTTTTTTATTATTTATAGTACTTTCCGTATAAGTTTTAAATATCTAAAATTTTATTTTAAAAATATCGAATTAATGTAATTTGATTTAGCTTTAAAAATTAGTCAAACTGATTCTCAAAAAATACAAGATGACGATTAAAAAGGAACGAATGAAGTATAATCCAATACTCAAAAGTGGAATAACCACGTGTTAAAGTTGAATTGCCAAATTGATGAGTGATTTTCACTAAGGATGAAGGAAGAAAGTGAATAATAAATCAATACAAGAAATTTTATGTGAAAAACTCTAAACAAAAATTACAATCTATTTCCAATAGGATTTTCCAAAACTCTCCACTATATTTCGAGTAATTTTTAAGGTTATAACATTTTGTACACCTAACAAACTAACTCCAACTTCCCCTATCCAAATCTTCAACAATTCTCCATATATATATATAGACTAGAGGGTCATAGCCCGTGCTGAGCATGGACCCAATAATTGATGTTGACAGTGAAATAGATGTAACTATGATAAAATAACATACAATCTATGTCCTTCATTTAAGCATCTAGCTATTCTTGAAAATTGATTGAACCATTTCTAATTTTATACCATTAGACAGTCATCTAACAATTTAGTTTAAAGCAGGTAAAATAAAGTGATTATATCTTCATTCAATCTTTCATCAAAAGCTTCAATTTCAAGATACTAAAATCAAATCTGCAAAAGTTTTCAACTATGAAAATGAAAGCTAGTTTCTATTCAAGTACAGTAATAGCATTTGAGTAATTTATTAACTTCCTTGAGCTATAACATAAGAATCTAAAAACCATATATGTCCTCCAAGTCGACCAAGAGTGACATTTTCATTCATCTGATTGCTTTTTCCAATTTGATCATAAAGGTGAACTTCCTCTGTTGCAACTAAGAAATCGTGTGACCTGTAACTATAATTTATTAGGTATCTTAGTCGACTTTAACACCAAAGAACATAGGTTTTGGTTCCTTGAAAAATGTCAAATCAAATATCTTCACGTAAATTTTACTACGTCTTCATTTTTCGATATTTTAGAAAATCAAAGTGAAATACAAAAAAATGAGTGATGAAAAAAGTCCTTTTCCTTTGTTCAAAAGGGATTTGAAGCCATTCATCTCATGATATGCAGATTGCGAACTATAAAAATAAATATGATTAGATGCTTTAGATAGAGTAATTTATTACCAGACTTAAATTCTCGTGTCAATAAATAAATTCCCTTTATTTAATCCCATCTTTTTAGAATTTAGATTATGAGACACTATAGTAAACACTTGTAAATAGCCAAGTCAGTCGAGCCACTAAAATAATCTGTAATATGCAATTTTACACCTTATAGTAGAAGTTCTCCTAATAGAACATTCCATAATATAGAGACGTAATGATCTTGCCATTATAAATAAAAATGTAGCAGAAGCTAAGAGTGTAGTTTTAGTATGCAGAGCAGGAACTATAAATGTATAATTTATCCTTCTTGTGCACTGTACGGTTACTAACCTTTATTCATTCTTAATTTTATGTTGATCAACAACATAGCAAATACATGAACCATAAAGAGCTCTGTAGTGATCAGGCTTCTTCAAGAGTTCACAAAATGCCTGAGGATTAAAAAAGTGGAAAGAGTGGTTAGAATATATTTATGACACAGTTGAAATTTTTAAAAAGAAATAAGAGATTTTAATATCTACCCTGTGGCACTGTATGTTAATATGCCTAGTTGTCAATACTTAATATATACAGTCTCTAATAAATTTCTATTATGAAGTGTATTGCAGTGACATGTGGTTTAAGAGCTGTTAATATTGAAATTATATTTACAAAATAAACTAAAGGTTTCATATAAATATTCAGACATGTAGGAGTTTGTAACACCGCGGAAAATTTTTGAACTAAGACTCGAACCATCCTTCGTAGTGAGTAAGTTTTCACCAAGGAATTTAAATTTTTCCTAAGTGTTAAGGTCACTAGATGTAGTACCTTGTGTTCCAAAAAAAACTAGAGAGAAATAATTGAAGTCATTCCTAAGTTCTTCTAAGTTTTGGGTCAACTTCAAACGACCATAACCTTCAGTACAAGATGAGTTAGGTGGCTCATAAGATATCAAATGAAAGGTCTTCGAATTATCTTTCCAACATCACCGAGTTTGCTAAATTTCGAGCTCGCATGAGGGAGATATGCCCGTTTGAAGTCGAGCTGTCCAAATAAGGAAAGTTACCCGAAAATAGTAAGGGGTATTTTGGTCTTTTCCTTACCCAATCAGATTTAATTCATTTTAGTAAGGTTTTAGGGGTCTAATCTGATTAGTTTCAGTTTTATAATCCTAATATACGCCTAGAGTTATAGTTGAGAGTTCAAGAAGAGAAAAGAAGAGAAAAGAGGAGAAAAGAGGAAAGGATCAAGGCATTCGTCGAGGTTCTTGAGTTTTGTTGCGGATTTTCGCCATGGGTTTGATCCCTAAGAGGTATGTAAGTTTCCATAGTGTTGGGTTCGTTAACCCACACACGAATCATGTTATTTTCAGCGTAATTTCATTCTCAAAAGTTGAAGGATTTGAGTTCTTGATAAGAGTTCTTGAAGTTCATTCTAAATCTTGTTTTGTTGGGGTTTGATGAATTCTTGAGACTAAAGTTAGTGATTGGGTGTTGTTTTGAGTAAATTAGTGTGTACTTAGGTTGAATAATTGAATCTAAAGAAAACTTGGAAAAAGAAATCGATTAGAAGCGAGTTAGGATCAGAAAATGAGAGATGAAATTCGTCAAAAATTGGCCTGGGGAGGGGCTGGGGTGGCGCGCCCCAGCAGTGTGCCAGATTTGAGCTCCTAAACTTTGGGGCTGGCGCCCGCGACGTCTACCCCCACCTGATTTCCGTCGTTTAGCCTGTCTAAGTCCTTCTAAAGTGTACTAACACTTCCTATTGATTCTAACTACTCTAAACTACTTCTAAATATCTAGAAATCATTCATAAACATGAATCAAAATCCTTGAATCCATAATTCAAATTCAAGGTAGAGTTAAGAGTTAAGTCTTGAGAGTTCTTTCGAATATTTTAAGAAAGTCCCTTTGAGTCTTTTTGAGAAGTCTTCTAAAAATTTTAATAACTTGTTTCAAGACTCGAGCAAGTGAGTATGAGAATGAGGAGAATGTATTCATGAGTCTACTTTATCATCACAAGATCCTTCACATCATGAACCATAACTCTTGAATTCATAATTCACATTCAAGAGAGAGTTAAGAGTAGAGTTCAAGAAAGTCTTTGAGTTCAATTGTGGATCCTTTGAGATCAACTATCGATTTGAGCTAAGGTTTGAGGAAGTAAGTATGCGAATGAGAAGAGTTGTATACATGAGTTCCATATTGTTATTTAGACCCTCGAGTCGAGTCGTTCATGCCGATGATTCCGCATGAACTTCATAAATTGAGCATCTTTGAGAGGAGTAGTATCTTCAAGTTCTAAGTCCTGAGTATTGAGTTCCTAACCCTTTGAGATTATATTCCTAATCATGGGACTGCTACATATTACCCATGAAGGTCCTTGAGTTGAGTAGTTCATGCCCATAATTCCGCATGAACCCTATGAGTCCAGCATTCTTGAAACGAGTATTACCATTAAAGTTCTTGAGTTCTGAGTTATTGAGTCTCGAGTATTGAGTTCTATTTATGGTTATTGAAAACCTTGAATTGATTCGTTCACGTCCATAATTCGGCATGAACTTTATTCTGAGAAGTCTTTTACAATTTTTTCTAAAATTGTTTTAAGACTTGAGCACTTGAGTTGAGAAAGAGTAGAGTCGAGTTCAGTTTCTTTAAAATGATATATGGGAACTAAGTATTTCCAAGAGTAAATTTTTTCACATTTAAAAGAGAAGGAAACTGAGATTTCCAAAAGAGTTTTGAGCAGTTTGAGTAACATCTCTTTTTAGAGAAAGATTTTGAGTAATAATCTCAAACCACAGAAAGAGTTATGTTTTTAAACATATGAGCTAGTTACGTTTTGGGAGTAGTATTGAGCACCGATAAGGGACGAGTTTGAGTTCAGATAATTTAAAGTCTCCATAAACCGTGTAGCCAACATGGGTAGAAAAGGGTCATACTTTTTAAATGATTCCTTAATGCTTTTAGCATAGACTAGTGGATCCACTTAGTGAGTTTGATTCTATACCCTCGGCAAGGTATAGGACGACCCTGGCAGCGTGAGGAAAAACGTTGTATCATCACATAACTCATAGTGATAGTTGTCGGTTAGAGAAACTCCCACAAAGATATTTTGTATTCTTATATACACAGAGTTTACTTTGTATTTTCATGTACAAGCAGATTTTATCTTGGATCCTTGCATACAAACTGAGTTACTATTGCATTTTTTAATACATTGAGTTGTTTTCTACTGTTTTAAAAGCTTTCTTTATATTGCATTTGTATTGTTGCTTTATATTGAGTTGAGTATCCAGAGTTGAGTACCCAGAGTCGAGCATCTTATTATTGAGTCGAGCCTTATTTCACTGAGTTGAATATCTTATCATTGAGTTGAGCCCTATTTTCTCTGAGTTGAATTGAACTATGTTTCTTTGAGTTGAGTTGAGTTGAGTGAGTTGAGAAGAGGTAAGTATGTTTCAATTCCACCAGTTCAAGCTTATGTTTATGCTTTAGAATTCCTCTTACATGCTCGTACATTCCATGTACTGATCCATTTGGCCTGCATCATTTCATGATGCAGATACAGGTACTCAGGATCATCAACAAGCACTTCGTTGATACCGCATTCAGTTCGGATTAGCTATGGTGAGTCTCCTTGCTTCCGAAGGGTTCCACTTGTACTTTCAGTTATAGGATGTCGTGGGTCTTGTCCCGACTTCCATTTTTATCAGTTAGAGGCTTCATAGATAGACTATAGAGTTTCAGAAGTCTGTTCATTTATTTTGTTAAATGTTTTAAAGACTTGAGTTGCCTAGTTTTGGCTAGATGAATATTCGATTATATTCTGAGTTAATTATTTGAGTTTCAATGAATTTTATTCTATTTTAAGCTTTGTATTCTTGAGTTAGTCTTCCGTTTGTAGTCAGTCAGGTTGAGGGTTCACTTGGGGACCAGCAATGGTTCTCGAGTGCCGGCCACGTCCAGGGTGTAGGCTCGGATCGTGACAGAGTTTGAGAAAATAAAATTGAAATTCAGTAAAACTACACTACAACAAATCTTGAATTCTATTATTGCTCACAGTTCACCAATGTTCAAAATATAGAAGACATGACTATCTTTAATATGAATCTCTTATAACACAAAGTATTCGATTAATTCTTGAATGAAACAGAAAAATGTAGACCGACATGTGTGATAACCTTATATGTTTAGATCTGATTAACCAAAATGTTAGTACAATGGATCAAGATTCCATAATATATCAGAATAAAAAATTACAAAAACAGAAAGATAAAATAGTAGATAGCAGTCTCCAATCTAAACAAACTATTACCTAGTACATCTCTACTCATGTCCACATAGCAGTCTCCAATTTAATTTTTTCACTTTCTCCTCTAGAACATTTCAAGAATTTCGTTTGAGCAAAGCAAATCATTGCTTATCTTTAATTGAATGCCTTGAAAGAGGCTTATTCAATACAAAAATTCTACCGACAGTAATCTGCTTTATTGCCAGTGAATCCGCAATATGTGCATAAAGTTGTTTTCAGAATTACTCGTTAGTTGTAAGGTGTATAAATATTAAACGACAAAAATACTTAAAATGACATGTTAATTGTAAGGTCTACAAACATAAAAGTACAAAAAATGACATGTTAGTTGTAAAGTTTGCAATATGGAGTTTTAGTTGCAACATACTCAAAAGAAAATATATAAACAAAAAGTTATACTTGTGAATATAGCACAAAATAAGCAATGAGAAGGAACTTGCCACGGGTTCACAGTGGAGAACAAAAGCCTTGCTTGTAACAAAAGGAAAACTTAAAATTTTGGTAGATTCATCCAACATTGAGACAAAGCTTAACTATTAACTACTTGACGTCAAAACTATAATCATGCATCTTGAAGATAAGGTTGAAAAAGGAAAGTGTAAAAAGGCGGAAAATGTCAGGTTTACTATCCTTATTATATATAGAGGGTTCAATTTGGGTTGTGCCTCTTGTTTTCGGTTTTATTTGTTGAATTTTTTGGCCGATTGTCTAGACTGATTTGTAGATTGAGTACCATCTAATAAAATTGCCCAACAGGCCACGAAAAATTTGAAAAATAATCAATAAAATAATGAGAGTCTAAATTATTATATTTCCAGAATCTGAAAGTCATTGTACTAAATTATCTAATAAAAAATCTAAGAATAAAAATAATTACGTAATAAGTGATAGTCTCAATGTCCGAAAATAAAGACATAAAATGAAGAAGATATACAACAGTCCAGACAGAAGTAGCTCACCCTCAGATCTGGAAGTAGTGCTGTTAAATACAAGGTCTTATAGATGCCGCTGGATAATAGTCTGCACTCAAAAATAGTGTAAGAGTAGCATCAACACAAACATTATGTACTGGGAGACATCATAGACCAACTAAAATTAGTAATGGATGCATAATCACAATTAAAAAAACAAGTAGATAGGTAATTTCACATTATTAACATATAAGTCACAAGTCATCAGAATCATCACAAATACAACATTTGTGTCTGCACGCATTTTATAAGATGGTGTTGAAGTTTGCAACTATTTTTGCTGTTGATTTTGTAAGTTGTTTATAAAATTATGGTGTCAATCGTCTTTGTTAGTACTGAAATTTAGTTGTTAAGTTGGAAATTGTTTATTTGTTTTGATGAATCTCTACATAACTAAATCTTGCATAACTAATACCTACATAACGAATACATGCATAACTAATACTTACATAACTAAACCCTATATAACTCTAATCAGTAACTAAACGACTCCGTATTCTTCATCTTGGAGAAGAAACCCTAGAGTATGAAATTCTAAATTTGCATACCACAACGTAAGATCTTCATCCTACACCCAAATATGGTTATAAACTTGGTATTTTAAAGCTATATAGTAGAGAATGAAGAAATGACTTTAAGTCAAGTATTAATTGTCAAAGTAAATAGTTGGATTCATATGTGATGAAGGATGTTGTTATGTGTCTAAATGTGTAATAGCACCTTTTGTTAGAAAGAAAAGGGCTTGTTGGGTGTTATAACACCATAATTTTAAGGTTAAGTTTTATGGGAACTATGTGTTCTACAAAATGTCGTAGTGATTTAATTCTTGAATTATCAATTTGGGTGTGATGTAAATTATTTATATGGTATAGATTATAGTTCATAATGTCATTGAAAATTCGTGAGAGTATTGTTAGCCTGGAAAGAGATTGAATAGGTAAAGTTAAATCCCCTTGTTGTTTCGTTATAGCATGACTTCCTATTTGAAGTTTTCCTCCACGAGTTTATGAACTCCATTGTTCATGTATCATTATGATCATATGTGATGCACTTTCATGATTATTTATTAAATGTTGGCACATTATTATGTGTTCACCTTGTTTCCTTATCGACTTCATAATTATTCTTAATAAGATTTCTAATATGATCATGAATTCAAATGAACATGATGACATGACCTCTCAGTCCATTATTTCATCTTCTATGAGGTCCTAAAAATAAAATGATATGAGTATCCATGTTATATATGCTTTATGCTTACATTTTTATTTTTTGGTTATTATTGTTCATACTGTGTCGAGCTTCACTGATCAACTTATATGGTTTGTAGTCCCTATATTTGAGATGCCAATGACTATGAGATTCCATTTTACCTTTTATGATTTGTAGTTCCTCTGTTTGAGATATTCATGTCATGTATGCTAAATGAATCACTTTCAAAGTATCACGATCATGAACGAATCATATGTAACGACAATCACGATCAAACTTATCATTTGGATGCCAATACAATCTTAAATAATTACAATACTCTACAAAGGGAACAAGTAAAACACTCATAAAAATGGAGTACAACTTTAGAAATCTTTTGTAAAACTCTGGTGTATGACACCGATCCATGAAACTTGCAGCTTCCATAAAATCACCTTTTGAAAAAATGCTCTCATTATTGCATTAAAAATAGTATATCTCAGTGTAACAACAAAAATACAAAAAACGCACCACCAATCTCTTCCTCGTCTTCACCCCTGGCTCCCACCCCATTTTTATCGGTGACATTTGACAGTTAAGAAAGATGACAAAAGAGGTAAAGAAAAGAACAAGACATAAGCTGGAGGAAAAAGAAAGCAAACGCCAGAAAGTAGATATTCTTTTTTTGAAAAGCATAGCAAAGAAAAACTTTTACTAAAGACAGATATGAAGAGTATAAGTTATTTATAGTAATCCTAAAAAGGATCGACTCTCAAAAGATGCCTAGGAAAAAAAATAAAAGGATGGAAATAAAAGATCATATCTTTGAGAGGCCGCATGGCATTTTTAAGAATACTTTTGTTTGCTTGTTCCCTATTGTGCATCATTGACTTTAGCGATTTCTAAATTTCGTTTGTTTCATTCTTTCTCTGATGGCTAGGAAGAGATGTAGGCGAGAGCCTCCTGCGCTTGCATATGGTTCCCAAATTGTGGGTAGAGGCCGAAGTAAACCTAGAGTTTGAACTAGAGCACGAGTTGTGGCACCAGTTCAGGATTAAGAGCAGACACCATCACCGGAACCCGTTATAGAGGAGGAGCAGGTCCGACATCAGCCAGATGGTGTGGGTACAACCCAACCTCCGCTAGGATTCATTACTACACCTATTTTTAGGACACTTTATCTAGGATCCTAAGTTTAATGGATGGTATGTCCAGTCTGAGACTTTTCCTAGTACTTCGTCTATACCTCAGGTCAAAGATGAGGCGCAAACTTTGACCTAGGCAGAATAGGTTGTATAGGTACCAGAGGTGCAGCCTGATGCTGCGGGTCCTCACTTAGCAGTTCCACTGGTATCCATAATTTATCCACCTTTGGCATCTAGGCCGGTTATGCCTTTTGAGGAGCAAAAGATATTGGGACAATTTATTAGGTTGGGCCCTCCTAAGTTCACGAGTGATTCGAGTGAGAATGTCCACGAGTTTTCTGTTAGTTGCTAGGAGAGGTTGCATAACCTCTGGTTGGTTGAGTCACATGGCGTAGATTACATTGCTTTCCATATAGACATGTCAACGAAGTAGTTGTGGAGGTACTATCTTGAATGCAGGCTAGCTTAGTCTTCTCTGATGACTTGGGCTCAGTTGTCCGAAGTGTTCTTGGCGAAGTATGTACCTCGCAGCTTGAGGGAGTGCTTGCAAGATAATTTTATAGATATATTATAGGGATACAATATTGGTTTTCGAGTATGAGACACGTTTCTACGAGTTAGCCAGACATGCAATTATGCTTATATTGACTGAGCATGAGCGAGTTTGTAGGTTCGTTTGAGGGTGGATTTACCCCCTTCAATTGACTACAAAGCATATGGTAGCATTGCGTTGTTCATTTCTTCAGGTTGTAGGCCGTGCGCATCATCGAGGGGATACGTTGTAAGGCCTATGGAGTCATCAACAAGAGGCCCCATTGTTGTAACGACCCTTTCCAACCGTTATGGGTAGACCAATGGTGAAAGATTTGAGAATATTTTTTTTGTGGTGACTTGAAAATTTTATGCTAGGCTAGTCTCGGACGGAATCTGAGCAAGGTGAGGTCTAGGACAATCCTGAAAAGATTGGCGATGATGTCTAAGCTTGGGTTGTATTTTCTTTTAGCTAAGACGTTAAGGGATCTATAGAGCTTTTTTGAAAGTGAATTCGGCTGGGTAGAACTCCCGATAGACAAATCAAATAATGAATACATGTCAAAAAAACACTACCAATTTTTTCTTTGTCTTGTTAATTGCTTAACTACTTTTAGTTTCTTTACTTAATTTCTTGTTAATTGTTTTCTTTGGTGGCAAGGCAGTGACTGTTAATTGTTTTCTTGTTAATCGTAATTAATTTCTTTGCTTAGTTTCTCTACAACGCACTGCCAATACATGTATTAATTTATTTTTAGCTATTTGTTATTTACTCTAATTTAAATTACTTAATTGCTTAATCTTATTCAATACAAATTACTTAATTGCTTTTAGTTATTTATTATTTACTTTATTGTTTTTAGTTATTGATATTTATTTAATTTAATTGGTTTAGATGATTATTTATTTTTATGGGTATAATAAATATTAGCTCACTAATTTTTTTTGGAATTACGAAATAAGAATTAGCTCACTAATGTATTGTAATCTCTACATAACTAAACCCTGCATAACTAATACTTACATAACTAAATCTTATATATCTCTAACCAGTAACCAAACGACTCCTTATTCTTCATCTTGGACAAAAAACCCTAGAGTATGAAATTCTAAATTTGCATACCAAAACGTAAGATCTTCATCCTATATCCGAATATGGTTATAAACTTGGTATTTTAAAGCTATATAGTAGAGAATAAAGAAATGATTTTAAGTCAAGTATTAATTGTCAAAGTAAATTATTGGATTCATATGTTGTTATGTGTCTAAATATGTTATAGTACCTTTTGTTGGAAAGAAAAGGGCTTGTTGGCTTGTCTAAATATTGCGCGAGTACGTATATTAGTGTCATCGGACTGAAAAGCCAAACGCCTACATGTGTAAACTCGCAACCTTTATGAGATCGGCTCACAGGCTAGAAATAAAAAAATAAGAAAGGTCTGGGAAGAAATGACGTCGTTTCGAAGACGTATTTGAGTTTGAGCATCCAACAATTGAACGTTTTCCTTTTGGGAGCAGAGTTGAGAAAGAAGAAAACCTCCATAAATGTCGACAGTGTACGTTTTGGAACCGCCGACGAAGGGGAAAGTCGTACTTAACACGACGTATGGGCCAATAGATATAGAACTATGGCCAAAAGAAGCACCTAAAGCTGTAAGGAATTTTGTTCAATTGTGTCTCGAAGGTTACTATGATAATACCATTTTTCATCGTGTTATCAAATCTTTCCTTGCTCAAGGTGGTGACCCTACCGGCACTGGCACTGGTAACAAAAATAACCCTTTTTCAGTCTATTTCAGTTATCAATTGGATTTGATTTTGTTTAAAGCTGATTTACTTTGAATTTCCTAATTTTTCTGTGTAGTTGGACTTTGAAAATGGTGAATATTTGATTTAATTTACGATCTTAGGGCTAACTGGAGTTTAGTTATGTAATTAGACTTCTCAAATAGTTAAAATTTGATGATGATTAGTAATTACTAGAAGGGCTAATTGGAGGTTAGGCTTCTTAGGAACTTGAAACTTTATTCATGCATTTCATTTATTTAGTGCGTGAACTGAAATTGTAAATGATCTTTTGGTTTCAAGTATAATGGGTGATAATACTTGCATAAAATTCTGCATAAGCAAGATAGGGGCCGTTTGGTTCAGAGTCTAGGAATTAATAATGTAGCGATTAGTTAAACGAGAATTAGTGACATGGTATTGTAATTTATGTATTGGTGATACTACAAGGTGGTTTTGTTTGCGTTAATATGGGTGGTGTGGAGAGAGAGAAATATGAGAGCTTTTGAAGGTAGAGTTGAGTTTCTCGCAGTTGAGGTGTAGTCTCTGTTCCCTTATTTTTTCTGGAAACTAGTCTTCATTCCCTTATTTTCTTTTTCATGTAATCAGAATATTCCTTGTTGTATAGAGGATTGGATGGACTTTGTAGATTACCTTTTGGTATATTACTTGTATACAAACCAGTAGGGGAGGGATCTAAGGTTGCCTTTTGGGAGGAATTAACGGCATGTGTGGAGAGGTGGGAGATTCCTTGAATGTTGGAGGATTTTAGTAGTGTAAGATTTTCGGAGGAAAGGTTGGGTTGTTGGGTGATATCCATGGCTGTTGAGGAGTTTCCAGAGTTTATTGATGATCATTTTCTTATTGGTATACCTTTGTTAGGTTCCAATTTCACTTGGTCAGGTCGGATGTTCAATTTCCAAATCTCGGTTGGACAAATTCCTTGTGTCTACTTCTTGTGAGGACCCAAATGTGATCTAATCCCCTATTTTGCGTTGGGCTTTGATCATTTTACTATCTTACTGGATGGTGGAAGGGGTAGAAGGATGAGATCTCCTTTCAGGGCTTAAAATTAACCTCAGAAAATGCAAAATCATTCTTGTCGGTGCAGTGGATAACATTGATTTGCTTGCCCAAGTTCTACAATGTTTGGTTGGGGTTCTTCTTACTACCTACCTTAGTTTACCTCTAGGCGCGGTTAACAAGGATCTTGGTGTTTGGAATCCGGTTATTCAGAGGGTAGAGAAGAGGTATGGCAAAAAAGATATTTTTCCAAAGGAGGCGAGGAAGTACTTAGTATGAGCATTTTATAGAGTATTCCTACATATTGCATGTCCCTGTTCATCGCTCCTACGTCCTACTATTGTTATAGGGAAGCTAGAAAAGGTTGCAAAGGAATTTTCTTTGGGATGTGGCGGATGGAGCAAAGAAGTTTCACTTAGTTCGATAGGAGACCGTGACTTCTCGTAATCGGCATGGAGGGCTTTGGATTAAGGACTTGAAGGTGTTTAACAAAGCACTTTTGGGTAAATGGTTGTGTAGATTTGGGGTTGAGGGAGATGCTTTATGGAGAAAGGTGATAGTGGATAAATACGGAAGGGGATGGAGATCAAATAGGATCACCATGCCTTTCGGGTGTGGTGTGTGGAGGAATATTATGAAGGGGGAAGCCTTTTATGACAACATTGGTTTTAAGGTTGGGGTTGGGAGTTAGTTTGTGGGGGCATAAGTGGTGTGGAAGTTTGGTGCTTAAGGATGAATTTCCGATTTTGTATAAGGTATCTTGCCAAAGGGATAAGTTTGATCAACAATTTAGGGGTCACAATGGGATGAGTATTTTGGGGCAGTGCGAGCCAGTTGACAAATCTGATGCTTTGAGTTTGGAGTGGGGGAATAACAAAGTGTTCTTTCCCTTGTTATGCTCTGTTTTTTTTTACTTATTTGGTTTCGCTGTTTGCATTTGCTTAATATGTTATGATTATGAGGATTATTGACTATCTTTTATTTAATTTTTAATTTAAGAATTGAAAGATTTGCTTAATATGTTATTTCTATTGAGTTCTTGGTTATTTATATATATGCATATTTAATTTTTATTTTATTTTTGTACTAAATAATGCTTTAGTAGAAAAAAGCGTGCGCTTCGCTTCACGCTTCGGTGAAGCAAGCCCTCGTCGCTTTTTTCCGCTTCTCGCTCTCCAAAACACTGAGGTAGAGGTTGGTTTTGAAAGACCTTCGACTCAGATGCAGCTATTCCAAATATAAAGAAGAAAATATAGCACATCACAAGAAAATAATGTAAAGTCTACCAGAAGGGAGCAACAACAACAATAAAATAGTGCAATAATCGAAACACAATAAACAACCCACTAGAATAGATTATTCAAAATAATAATAAATACCGATGGGGTCCAAACAAGAACTACACTAATACAATTAGTAACACTGCCAAACACCAACCACCAACCACCCTAAGCAAGACCACACTATACTACCTACTAACCTTCTACCCTAATCGAAACACCAAAATGTGGGTGCATGAATGGGAAGGATATCATTGATGTTAATATATTTCTACTACATTTTATTCAATTGTAAAAAGTGGGAAAATCAGTACAAAAAAAGTAGACCACTACCTTTAAACTTTTATAGTCTCCGCTCTCCACAAGTTCATTTGTTTGCTGATGATATTCTTTTGTTTTCAGAAGACAGATGAAAAAATAGATAAATGTTTTGGATTCAGGAAAAGTATTTCTCGATTCTTCCAAATACTTTTGGGTTGTGCTTCTCTTTAATAGTTGTACTTTGAGGCTTGTCCAAACCCTTGTTTTGTCTTTCCTACACTCCAACTCAAGCTAGTGCATCCTGACATAAAATTCTCTTTTCTGTACCCAAGGGTGTGGTCTAGCAGTCAATAAAGTGGGTAAAAACCTTGAAGGTCAGAGTATAAATCCCAGCAATACTATGCGATTTCTTTTCATCTGCTTAAGCCTTTGTTATTAGAGTTACTCGGTACATGTACTAGTAGAAGATAGTTGGTACCTGGTGAAATAGTCGAGTGCCCGCAAAGTGGTCCAGATACAACCGTTATAAAAAAATATAAACTTTTCTTAATCCTCTTTCAACCAATGTACTGCTTGATCTTAATCATATATAGAAATACACAAAGTTGTCAATTTAAAAAAAAAGAAGAGAAAGGATTAAGCTCCAAGAATGGACACTCGGCCCATCTAAAGAGAAAAAATTAAGCTCCAAGAATGGACACTGTCCTCACTTATCTAATGGCATTATTTCTGTTCTGTTCCTTGCGGTAATTGTCTAGATCTTTGATAAAATCTTCTTTCAGTGTGGAGTGAAATGAAGAATGTCAACTTCACTGAAAGCTCTCACTTATTGAGTTTATCATTAGTTTGGTTTCTTATATCTTCTTTTAGCATGCATCGGTAAAGGTGATTTCCATGAACTCATGCAGGTGGTGAAAGTATATATGGTGGTGTGTTTCCTGATGAATTTCACTCCCGTTTAAGATTCAAACATAGGGGTTTGGTGGCATGTGCCGGTGCAGGCACACCAAATTCAAATGCAAGTCAATTCTTTATGACTTTGGATCGTTGTGACTTTCTCTACAAGAAGCATACAATCTTTGGAAAAGTAACCAACTTGTCTCCTTACAACAAGCATACTACATCTTATCAAAACTTTAACTTATTTCAGTAAATTTAAAGTTTCATTCCCTTATTTGCAGGTAACTGGGGATTCAATATTTAATCTTCTTACATTGGGTGAAGTTGAAACCGGCAAGGATGATCGGCCTGTTGATCCTCCACCTAAGATACTATCTGTAGAGGTACCTCGATTTCTGTTTGTGCTCTCTTTCACTGCCTGACGCTGAGGTTGTGTCTACTCTTAAATTACATATCTCATGCTTGCCTTGAGGCACATCAGTTTATTGCTCATCTGTGGTATAACCAAAGTAGTAGTTAGATAGACTCTATGTTATTTAGGCCTCATTAGTTTGCACTTAATGGGGGTCTGCATCTAATGATTCAGACCTAAGGCCATTAAGTGCATTTTGTTTTACTTAAAAAGTATCTCTTAATAGGTCCAAATACATCTGACCGAATTAGATCTGTGAAAGTGTCTTAATACCATTCAGATTTTAAAAGTACGCTTTTATTTCTCTCTCTCAAACTCACGCTCTATTTTCTTTTTTTCTTTCTCAAGGCAACTTTTTCCTTCCTTTTCTCTTGCAACTATCAATCAATTAGTCTAATATTTTTCTCTTTAACCAATAAATTATCAAATCCTGCTTGGGTATTCTCGAATTCAATTCTCCATCTTTATTATGTATTTTTTTTTTTTGAAACAGGTAACTTTGTATATTACTACAACAGTACATAGGCAGTACTGAGCCATATTTACAATAAGATCATCAAATCCAGCTATCTGATCCTAAATTGAGTCTAGTACATCAATTAGGGAGATAGTGTCATTGGAGTATAATTGATTACACCAAAAACACAGTAGCAACAAGCAATTAAGCTTGACATTTTGCATATTGTTTTCTACACTATCAAAATATCTGGAATTCCTCTCCTTCCATATTGCCCACCAAATGCTAGCAGGGACAATGCTCTTAGACTGCATTCTAGCTTCTTCCCAACTCTGAATGGCTTCAGTGATCTTGCTTGGCATGAACCATGACATGCCCTTGAGATTTAGGAATAGTCTCCAGAGCTGGCTAGTTACTCTACAGTGTAGAAAAAGTTGGATAACTGTCTCAGCAGTTTCCCCACAAAATAGGCACCTTGAGCACAATGGAATCCCTCTCTTCATTAGGTTGTCTTGGGTCAGAACTGCTTCCTTAGCCAATAACCACACAAAACTTGATACTTTGAGGAGTATTTTTGATTTCCAGATTCCTTTCCAAGGCCAGTTACTTGTCAACTGGTAGGAGGAGTTCAACCAGTTATAAGCACAATTCACCTTGAAAATACCTTTTTTGTTGCCCTTCCACCATAAAGTATCCTGACCACCCTCCAATCCATTGAGTGGACCAATGGTGTTGTAAAAATCAGCAACTCTCTGAATCTCCCAATCATTTAAGTGTCTTCTAAAAATGAAGTTCCACCCATGAGGAGACCAGTGATCAGCTATGGACTTCTGCTGGTGTGACACTAAGGTACTAATATCTAGAAACAAATTTTCTAGCCTGCCAGCCTCATGCCATACATCCATCCATCCAGAAGTCAGTTCTTTCCCCATTTGCCACTTTGATCCTTGTATTTTTTTTTGAAATCATCCCACAAGGATCTAATGGACCTCCATACACTTACTCCATAAGGTGTAGTAACAGTTTTGGTCATCCAGTAATATTCCCCTTCATACTTTGCACTAATGACTTCCTTCCAGTAGGATTGATTTTCATTGCAAAACCTCCACAACCATTTCATTCTGAGAGCCTTGCTCTGATTTTTCAAGTTCTTAATACCAAATCCCCCTTGTCTCTTACCCACTGTTACAACATCCCATTTGACCAGGCTATAACTCTTTTTCTCATTATTTCCCTGAGAGCATCTCAGGGAAAGTGCCTGAGAGCATAATGGAGTGTATTATCAGTATAGGCTTCAGTTGCGAAATTAGGGTTTAAGAAGACCAACAAGATGTCCACAACTTAAGCCAAACAAAGAGGAAACAAAACACCCATATTCTGTGAGAAAATAAAGAGAAAGAACAACATTCAAAGTAGATATTCTACCATCAGCAAGTACGTTTCATTCTGATTCTTGTATTTACAAAATCCAACAGCCTCCTCTTTTTAAATTTGCTTTGAGAAATGATTAATGACTTTCTTATTTAAATTATATATATATATATATATGATGTTTAAATATAAATAAATTATGCACATTCATATATTGAAAAACAACAGTTTTAATCATCTAATGTTCAGACCTAGAGACAACATCTTAATCATTCGGATGTCTTAATCTTAATGAAAACAAATGAGGGCCTTAATGGAATTTGGAATCAGTTATTTTACTTATTTTTCATGTGGTTTACCTGACTATATTGTGCACTTTCCACATCTGTTGCCAGTGCGCTTCTGATTTTCTCATGGTTTAACTAATTACATGTGTGTTGTGCTTGCATCAATATCCAAAATCATATAGCCAACCTGAGGTCATTGGATTAGTGGTCAATATTGACATCATTTTCTGGATAAAAACTTTTGCTGCGAAGATATTGTGCAATTCAGGGTCTCAGAATAGATAGCTTGCTTTTACATATACCTTTCTTCTCCATTTCGTTTGGTAATGTAATGTTTGCTTTAGTTTCTTTGTCCAAATTTGAGTGAACTTGGACATACTACTCTAGGATCTTTATCAATTGATGATAACCTGGAAACAATCTAGGCCAAAAGAATCTTTTTAGACATTCAGAATATTTTTGTAGGAATTTCATTTCTGGGTTCTGAGAATGAAACACTTGGTTATTGCTGAGAATTGAGAAAGAATGTAGGTTGAGAAAGGGATTTAGAATTAAAGTATCTTTCTCCACTGTAAATTATGATGAAAGAGCGTGGAATGAGCGGAGGGTGGAAGGGAAGTGCCTGAAATGTTTTACAGATATGCTTATAGAAATTATGGCATGGATCAGATGGGGTTGAAGTGTCCCAAGAAGAGGATACATCTTTAAAGGAGTAAAATATGAAATGGAGGCATTCTGCGATTTGTTTGCAGCCAAGATGGCAATGATAATGGAACAGGAGGCCCGAAGCACATGAGGTGGTGGATGGGTCGAATGGGCGTTTCTAGACTCTAGAGGAACATAGGATGGTATTTTTATTTTATGAGCTTAAGGGTGATGTCCATTGTTGAGCAAACCAAAGCGACACGATCATTATTTTGTCATCTCAAAATGATCAGAAAAACTTTGAATGGGGCACTTTCTGGAATCTACATAGAATGTAACTTCTTTACAAGATCTGTGGGATGAATTGTATGAAATGCGAGAAAGTGACAGCTTCTGTGGGTTATTATAGCTAATGTTGTTACCATTAGATTTGTGAAAGAAATAAGAAATAACCATAGAAATTTGGAGGAAATATCAAGTGATTTCTCCAGCTTCATTTCTAATTATGACGTCACTGATTTTCTTTTGGGTGCAAAGTGTACATGAAGCAATAGAAAGCGGCTTCACACATCAATAGAATTTTGATTTCTAGCAATTGGAAAGAGAAGTTCCTGACTCTATTCAATAGGCATTGTCAAAATCTATATTCAGATATTTGTCCTCTAATGGTAGATAGTGGGGGTAATTGGGGGCTATCCCAGAGAACATATGGTTACAACACATCGATTTTAAGGAGTTACTTATTCATGATAATGTTCTTTTTAAAAATAACAAAATCCACCCCTATGTATAAGGAAAATCTATCCCAAATAGCATGAGATTTAAATCCTACTTTCATGGAAATAATAAATACTAAAATCAAACTAGAAAAACAAATAAAAATAATGTCACACTTCTTCCCAAAACTACCTAACAAGAAAAGGAAACACCAAAACTCAAACCTAATGCAGCCCCTTCTTGGGTATCAATTGCACATCCATTTCAGCCTGTCTTTGGGCATGAATTCAGCCCCTATTCGCAGCCCACTTTTGGCTGAAATTTTAACTCTTTTCTTGGGTCCCATGTGGGCCCCTTCTCTTGGTTTTCATGTTGGCCCAATTTTCCTCCCCTTGGACTTGAACCATGAAATATGTGTAGCACTTAGCCCACTCTTCACCATAATTGTTGGGCTCATTTTTGAGCTCTTCTTCCCCAATAAGCATCTTATTGATTTCTCATTGAAGCCTGTCAACCTTAATGCAATTAGGCCAGCATCGATGCTATCAATTATGGTCAGTGCGTAACCAGAAGATGTGTATCTTTTTGAACTATTTTATTCTATGTCTTTTGGTTGTCCTCTACATGCTCTTCTGTGAATTTCTCTTGTTCCCCATTACAGCATCAATGGCCTTCTTTGAATTTCTCTTGTTCGCTGCAGGATTTTTGTCTTAATTAATCTTCTGTGAGAACTTTGTCCATTTCTCTAGCTCTTTATTTCTTATATTGTAAGACGTTATTTGATTAAAAAAGGGAAATGCCATATTAATGGTAAAATAAAATCATCTGAATATGCTTCCGCTTCTTTTATTGTTCCTCTTTTTGTCACAAATTTTATATTCTTTAATCTCTGGGAATTCTCTCTGTTTTCTCAATTATATCTAGCTTAAGAGATGTATTTTTTTGCAAATTTTGCTTTAACATTCTTATGTTTTGTGGGCAGTCTTAGACTTGTAGATCTTCTTCTACTGCCACTGGATTAGGTAATATTTTAATGTTTAATTGCTTAGCTTATTCTTTGAATCATTGGTAGGTATTATGGAACCCTTTTGAGGATATTGTCCCAAGAGCAAAGCCTGCAGAAGCTTTGCCTTCTGGAGTTGCAACTGAGAAGAAAGATGCAAAACAGAAAGCTACCAAGTAAGATCTTTTTCCCGACTTCTAAGTTCTAACTGAAGCAGTTATCTAGAAAGTGAAATATCTTTTCATCAATATCTTATGTTTTTACCAAATCCTTTTCTGCTTCACTCAGAAAGTTGAACTTGCTTTCATTTGGAGAAGAAGCAGAAGAGGAGGAGAAAGAGCTTGTAGCTGTGAGTTCAAGGATAAGAAGCAGTCACGATGTCTTGGATGATCCACGTCTGCTGAAGGAAGGAAAACATGATCAAGCTTTGGTAATGCCTATATTTTTTCTATGTTTGCCGTGATATGCCAATTCTGCATCTTCTCTATCTACAAAAGTAGGCAAGGGCTCTACCCTTATAGTTGCAATGTAAATTTTTTTTTATGAGAGTCTTGGGTAAGGAACTTAAGTACATAAAGGCATGCAGTAGGTTATTTTTGTACCTCATTTTTTTGCTGATACATTGTAAGCAATGGAAGCTCAATTCTAGTTTCATCAAAGCTTTAGCCAAGCAGAATTGAATTTTTCTGCATAGGATAAAAGAGGCAAAAAGGGAGGGGTATGGTCTGTGTACACCCCACCCTCCCCAGACCCCACTTGTGGGATCACACTGGGTTTGTTGTTGTTGTTGTAGGATTAAAGAGGCACCTGATATATTACTAGTTTTTCCTTGTGTCTGGGGTCCCTTAGCCTCCATGTAGAACATTCTTTTACTAGCCCATCACTAGTATTCTTTTTGTTTTTTTGAGATTGGACATGTATTATTTTTGTAAGTACAAATCATATGCTTTCCTTAAATAGAGTTCATTAAGAAGCACTAAGATTGCATCCTAGTGCCTCAAATATCTGCTCTAAAGCAGATGCTTAGTATAAATCCATCTAGGAAGCATTAAATAGCCCATTGTCACAATTTGATCCACGCCATTGTAAAGCTCTACTCAATAACCTATGGTTCTCTTTTCCCAACAGGAGAGGGGTAAACTTCATTGATCGTTGTGTAATAGCCTGAACTTAACAAGGATGATTGTATATTAGCCTACCTGTCATTGTTGTCACATTTGGTGTCTTATGTATTAGACTTTGGCTCACTACAATCTAACTCGACAAAATTACTACAATGTTGCTCTAATATGTATAATGCTTCTTTATGTTCTAAACATTTCCTCCAGATTTACCACAAATAGCTCCGCTTGGATCCTTTCTCGTCTGTTCCTTGTAATATTTTATTATTAAAATTGGATACTCTTTGTTCACAAAAAATATTGGTAATAATTGTGGCTCCCATTCCATATTCAACCGCTGTCATATCCTATTTGAATCATTTACATGGAGGTGCAATCATCATTATTGTTGTGCTGATTACAGTTTTGTCCCCTATTTTGTTCCAAATGACTTCCCCTTCAACATCTCAAACCTTGGAGTTGTAAGATAATGCGTGTCACTCTCAGCATCATGGTCAGCACATTTGGATTTTGTTGTCATTGTCATCTCCTGAATCAGTGTTACTTTTGGAATTTTTGTTAAGTAAGCTGTCATAAGCACCAGATTATTTTTGATGATGTGTTCATAGATAATATATTATTTAGATGAGGTTACGATTTCAAGTCATGGAAACAGTGTCCTGCAAAATTGCAAGCTAAGACTACTTCCAATAGACTCAATGTGGTTCGGCCGATTATTATAATTTATATGTGGTTAAGGTTCCAAGTCATGGAAACAGTCTCTTATGCAAGGTAAGACTACATACAATAGACTCAATTTGGTTTGGCCTGTCTGGATCCAGTGCATAGTGGGAGTATACTGCACCAGGCTACCTTTTTTCACTACTTATTATGTTTCAGAGTAAATAACACAGAGGAAAAACTACTTATGCAGGACTCATCCGAAGGAAAATCAACAAGGGATGTGCAGTTGACCATCAGAGAAGCTTTGGGATCAAAGAAGGAAGCGTCTCGTAAAGAATCCGAAGCGGGTTTTCAAGAATCCCTTGACAACAGTGATGAAGATGAGGCTGGCTTTGATGCACGAATGCGTCAGCGGATACTAAAAAGGAGGAAAGAACTTGGCGATCCGCCACCCAAACAGAAGTTGCTCAGTGGTAAAAACATCTATCTAAATTGGAAGACTAAAACTACTACTGAAGCACTTTGCACAATGTGGTCTCGTTTTATTTGTTTTGTAAAAACTCGTTTGACCAAGCATTTTTTCGATTATCTTGAAAATTCAAAGGCATTTTGCGGTGCTGCTAAGTATGCTTTCATTGTGCGTTAGTTGACTTGTATGAAATAATGCAGTTAACTGAACTTATTTTATTAATTAAAGTAAATTTTACTGGTGATGGAGAAAGCTTCACTGTACAAGTGGTATTCCAAAAGGCAGAGACCCTAGACAAAATACGGTGTTCTATGAATGCCACCAGATCTTGTATATAAATTAGAACCTTGTGGCTGCACCAAAATGAAACTACAAATAATAGACTGTTTTTCAAATGGAACAAATCATGTTCTATCACTTCATAACTTCTCTTATTTCTTCTTTTCATGTGACCCATGTGTGTGTTAGTAGAACTACATCCCACGTCATGCCTCTTTTTGCCATTCCTCCAAAAGCCTAGCTGAACAATGCCTCTTTCACGGTATCTGTTGTTGACATGTTAACTCCAAACCATCTCAAAGTTATCACACCAAAATCAAGTAGCTACCTGACAATGTTGAAGGAGATGATGATCCACATCTTCACCTGAGTTCTTGCACATAGAACACCAGTTGACATATGTGTTCTCTTAAATTTTAGCTGTTAAGATCATTTGAGTTGGTACAAACCAAGTGTATGTTTTCCTCGGCGTCCTGGGAATTCAAACCAAAAGGTGTGCGTAGCCTGCCTTTTACCTTATCAAAAGCTTGTTATGCTGTTTTCTCTAAGAACCTGTCATTTCTTCCCACCCCAACCTCCATGAATCCTTGTTTGTGATGCAATTCGATAGTCTTCTGTAAATTCTGATATCTGCCAATCTTGATGGGTCCTCCAAAGCCTCGGTCCGAGTGAAATCTCACTTTTGGCTCTGGATCTGTTAAACTATCATCTCCATCTGGTATGAAACTTGGTTTATTTGGAAAAGTGGTCCTCACTGTATTATCCTCACACCAACTATGACCTCCAAAGCTGACTCTCTCCTGTCCTCTATTCTAAATGTGATGTTACTAGTGAACTCTTTCCACCCCCCCTACAATAATTCTCCACAACCAGCACAGAAAAGGGGTAGGAATGTTTTTAGTACTATATTTTTCTGCTATCATCTTCTTCTATAGAGCGTGCTCCTCTCTCGAATTTACATAACCATTCTTAGTGCTCTATTGAAGACATGTAGGTCTTTCAACCTGAGGCCTCCCAACCTCTATGGCATTGTAGCAGTCTCCCAACTAACCAAGTGAAACTTCTCTGGCTTGTCTGTCGAATCTCATAGAAAGTTGCGTTGAAGTTTTTTCAGTTACACATTACACTAACCAGTGTCTGTAACAGAGACATGAAATATGTGAGGATGCGTGACATTGTGCTCTTAATCTACTTCCTTTCCCTCTTTTGACAAATATCTTTTCTGCCTTTTTGTGATTCTCTTCTTTAGTCTTTCTATCACCTTTTCTATGTTGCTTGGTCCTTGTTACATGCACCTAGGGGCAACTCCAGATTGGTGGTCAGAAGAGCTCTAACCTTGCAATTGAACATCTGTAGTAGATTCTCAATATTCCTCTCTTCATCCACTGAGATTTCTTTCCCATCCACTACTTACCACAGATCAGAATGTTTGCACCATGTAGATTGCGCAAATTTGTACATTTATAGGTCTGCAACTATTTAGTCCTTGCACATCATAGTTTTACATGTATAGTTGTATACAATTCATTTCCCACGTGGATTCATTTAGTTAAGCTTTGCCAATTTTCTTTCATTTTGCACTTGTCAAAAAGAAATTTAATCATTTGGCATTTATCTTTGGTTTATTCAGAGAATGGGAATGCAAGAAATCGTTCACCATCTCCTTCAAGGTGCAGGTCTAATCTTATATCTCTACATGTTTTTTTTAACCTTCTTTTAACAAATTGCTATATTACAATACAAATGGTGTCTGACATCTAGTTTCGTGAGCAACTGTTTTTGTCCAGTATTTATTCTAGGTGCTACCTGTTAAACTACATGAATATGCTTTTACTCTGTTCACTATCTTTCTTGTAAGTGATCAGTTTAAGTTGGTGTTTATATGTGGCCATTAAGACTTGAATGGACAGGAAATAGTTTATGTGGTGAGGACTCTTGGAACTGAATAAAACATATTATAAAGTGCTTGTTTTCCAATAGAGACACACAGGCCATGCGAAAAATATGTGATTTTTTCTTTCTTTTCTTTTTTAAATTTGGTTGAAAAATTTGAGGTTGACTTAACAGTTGGAGTGGAAATTTCCACCATTACTGTTTTTCATTTTTTTGCCTGATATGTAAAGGTTAACTCTACACTTAGGAGTACAACCTACTCCCTCCGTTTCAATTTGATTGTCCTGTTTTGACTTGGCATGAAGTTTAAGAAAGTAAAGAATACTTTTGAATCTTGTGGTCTTAATTTAAAGATATGTAGAAAGTACCAAATTGTCCTTTAATCTGGTGGTCTTAAACACGCTATGTGAAAAGTTGAAATTAAAGAGTTGCCAAAAAAGGAAAGAGACATTCTTTTTTAAACGGACCTAAAAGGAAAGTAGGACAAATAAATTGAAATGGAGGGAGTAGTATACAATAAGCCCCAAAACTCTAAAAAGCCACTCATATCAACCCATGCTATTTAGGTTTTCAAGAACAAAACAGCCCCCGAAAACCCTAAACTTTCTTCATATTAATTCCTGACTCACTTTTTTTTTTCTGAAACTGGTAATGTTGTATTTTTCATCATTAAGAACATGCTAGCCACTTTCTTTTTTTTTTGAGATACAAACTTATATTAAATTCAGTAAGGTTGTGAAGCCATAATTACAAAAGTGAACAAGACTAATCTAAACAAAAAATGTTGCTATATAGAGACTCTAAAACTTGCATTAGAGCCTCAGTGTCACCTATGTACTCCTGTTTACACCAAAAAATGAAAAATCACAATAGAACTAAGTTTTATCTTCTGAATTCGGTTGCTATTTCCTTCAAAACATCTTAGATTCCTTTCCCTCCACATAGTCCACCATATACAGCCTGGGATCATACTCCATATTCTCTTTTGTACCTTAGTGCCTCCCCTTCTGTTCCAGCTGGGAAGCATGTCAAGAGTAGTCATTGGCACTGACCAGCTCAAAACCAACAATAGCAAGGACGATGTCCCAAAGTTGTGTAGTCACTCTGCAGTGCAAAATGAGATGACTGTTTGTTTCTGCATACTTATCACATAAGTGGCAGATAGAGCAAAGTTGTATTCCCCTTCTCTGTTGCCTGTCCTAAGTCAAATAAGCTTGCTTGACTACTAGCCATACAAAACAAGTCACTTTGTATGGGTATGGGGTCTTAGTTTTCCAAATGTGCTTCCAAGGCCATAACAAGGTCAGATTGTTACTGAAAAAATGCCTGAGTTCTGTTCTCTCCATCCCAATCTGTCTTGAGTTTGAACAGTTCCAGTGATCTGATTGATGATTATGAGGAACTCAGCAAATCTGTCAGCTGCCAGTCACTCAAAGCTCTCCTGTAAGGCTGTAACTTAGATTCCATCCCTGGTTGCTCCAAACTTCACGATTGCTAGCCCTCTGTTACTGGTTTAGGATAAAGATATCAAGGTATGTGAGTTTGAGGGGGCCATTACGTAGCTAGTTATGATCCCAAAAGGGAGTTTTTTCACCATTTCCAATTCTGATGCTAATTTTGTTGCTGAATATTTGCCATAAATTCTTGATAGTCTTCTAGTCACTGACGCCATATGTACTGGTAACGTTTTTGGTCTTCGATGAACCCTACCTTTAATCACATTCTTCCTCAAGGAATGATCTTCAGTAGTATTTTTCCATATAAGTGGCAGATAGAGCAAAGTTGTATTCCCCTTCTCTGTTGCCTGTCCTAAGTCAAATAAGCTTGCTTGACTACTAGCCAAACAAAATATGTCACTTTGTATGGGTATGGGGTCTTAGTTTTCCAAATGTGCTTCCAAAGCCATAACAATGTCAGATTGTTACTAAAAAATGCCTGAGTTCTGTTCTCCATTCCAATCTGTCTTGAGTTTGAACTGTTCCAGTGAACTGATTGATGCTTTTAAGGAACCCAACAAATCTGTCAGCTCCCAGTCATTCAAAGCGCTCCTGTAACTTAGATTCCATTCCTAGTTGGTCCAAACTAGTGCTAGCCCTCTGTTACTGGTTTAGGATAAAGATATCAGGGTACATGAGCTTGAGGGGGCCATTACCTAGTTAGTTATCCTCCCAAAAGGGAGTTTTTTCACTATTTCCAATTCTGATGCTAATTTTGTTGCTGAATATTTGAGCTGTAAATTCCTGATAGTCTTCTAGTCACTGACTCCATATGAACTGTTAATGTTTTTGGTCTTCGATGAACCCTCCTCTTCATATTTACCTTTAATACTGTTTGTTGGGTAGCAGGTTATTGATGGTGTTAAGTTGAGAAATAGGAAGCTATTGGAGCTTAAATATGAGAACTTTAGTAAATGGATTGGATGGTTGTGGAAAGTCCTCAGGTTTGATTGAAATGATGGATTACGTCTTTCCTATATACATGTTGTATGCTAAGGGAAGCTACCAGGGCATTGGCCTAGTGGTAAGAGCAAGATGTGATGTGTGGGTTAGGTCACACATCACGTGTTCGAAGCCTTCCGTAGACAAAAATCTTGTATTTAAATGGAGAAGGGTAGAAGGACAGACCTATTATCCACCAGGTTTCAACCCATGAATCATTGGCCCTCAGGGATTTCTCGGTTATCAAAAAACAGATTATATACTGAGGGAAAGCCTTGTTTGCTGGCATTTCCTTCTAAAAGGGTGGAAACTGCTTTTGTACAAAATAAAAATGCGGGTATGTCTTCTCTTTTTGGTAAATTTTTAAGCTCCCTTTAGGTGCCAATTAGTATAGACTACTTAGACAACTTGTGGAGAATTATATTTTGGCATAGGTTCCTTCCAATTGGTATACCACTTGTATACTGGGATTCTTCTCAAGAAATTTGTTCAATTATTGCTTCATGGGGAAAAAAATTCACTACATGCTCATTCCATAAGGCATACTGGGATCCCCTTTGCTGATACACTACTTTTCTTGAGTATTTTGTTGCTTGCTATGTGTCCAAGGATCCGTGGTTGAGATTGGCATATTGATAGCCATTAATGTCACACTAATAAAACTGTGGTTTGTATTCACTCTCGTGCCACATATTGAACTGTTTGATTTGCAGATTTATATTCTCTTTTGGTGCAGAAATGACTCATGGGAAAATCCTTTATGTAATATTTTCTAACATAAACTGTGCGCCTCTATCCCTTAGCATATTTAGAGGCTCATTAGTTGCAGCTCAGTGATCATAATTTGATTTTAGCAGGTCTGATGCTAAACATGATGATGACGAGCCAAAAGTGGATAAGTTGTCTCTAAAGAGAAAAGGTATAGGCTCTGAAGCAAGAGCTGAACGTATGGCCAATGCAAATACAGACTTACAGTTGTTGTCTGGCCCTGAACGAGAAAGACAGCTGCTAAAGCAAAAGAAACGAGGACGAAAAGGACATGAAGAAGACGTATGCATCTATTTCTTGTTCTTTGGCTGTCCAGAAAATACTGTTACAATTTCCTTTCTGGTCTCTGTTTTGAAATTTATTGATTGGGAACAAAACGAAAAATAATATAAAAGAGATAATGAAGTAAATAAAAAAAGGGTCTTTATCTGTAGGATGTAGACAATCGGAATGCACATACAGGCTGACACATATAAAGAAGCATCGTTTATTGAGCTTAAGACACTAGTATTGGTTAAGGTAGATGATACCCAGGGATGGGAAATACCCCCACCCTTACCAGCACACACACTAAAAAACTTTCTTCCCTCTGAACGGAAGAAGGAATTTTTGGAATAAAGTCCAGCTTCACTGAATGAGATGTGTGATTAGGGATCTGTTTTCATATACTCTCCCATTCTACTTCCTGACCAAAAAAGAATTTGGTGATTTGCCCGAAAGCTGACTCTTGCATTGAACCAATAGCCATTTCTTCCACTTTTGTCCCTCTTGATACATGTGGCAATTAAGGTTTTTTTTTTGCCGTGGCACTATGGCCAAAATAAACTAAATGTTCTTTGATTTTCTGTTTTCTATGTTTTGACTTATTATATGTAATGCTTTATTTTTAAGACAGTGGCATAGTTTACAGGGTTTGCTTTGGATTCTTTCCAATTGGCGTCCATCCATGGTCTCTGTTACAGGTGTTCTTGCATTTTTTAGATGTTATTTAAACATCTCAAGGGGGAAAAAAATACTTGAAATCATGTTTCTATGTAAATTCTAATATGTTGGAAAATGTTGAGTTTTCATGGTAATAATTAGAAGACATTAATTAGATTCATTCTGACTTAACTTTGGACTTGTGTGGAAAGGATATCTGTGTTTTGTTCTAAGCAACTTTGCAGTTAACTGTTATTTGTATTTCTGCTAGATGCTAGCAAAATTGGAAAAATTTAAGGCTGGACTGTCTGCTAAAGCCAATGAATCTGCTAATGCGGTCAAGGAGGAAGAATTATCTGATTGGGCAGCAGTTACATTAAAATTCACTCCTGAACCTGGAAAGGTATATAAAGTTTATATGTTGTTTCTGGTTAGAGTTACTTGGTCTTAAGGCTGTTGGTACCTTATGGTGCAATTCCCCATTATTAAGCCCTCTACATGCTTGCTTTTCTGGCGTTTCTTGCTTTTGAGAAGGGTGGGGGGAGGGTCAGTGAGAATTCAATAGGAATCAAACTTTTTCACTTAAAATATAAAATGTTAATCACAGAAGCCTTCATGCTTATTATGTTCTTTGTCCCTTTTTAAATTATTGGTTCTATCGGCAGGACAAAATGTCTCGTAGTGAGGACCCCAATGATTACGTGGTACACGATCCTTTGTTGGAGAAAGGGAAAGAGAAGTTCAATAAAATGATGGCAAAGCAAAAGCGACGAGAAAGAGAATGGGCTGGCAACTCTCTTACTTGAGCAGATCTTCCAGCTGAAGAGACGATGGAATCGCTATTTGTGAAGTTATTCGGCATTCATATTGAAGAGGCAATGATGTTGGTTCACAAAGAGCTTTGTACTGGGCCAAACTAGTTTGCTGAAACTATGGCATTTTGATTACCAATATCCTCTTCCCAAAGAAGTTACAGAAGTGCCAAATCAAAATGTTCTTCTGGTGTTGTTACTTTGCCTGTCCTGTGATATTTTTCCATTTTATTTAAAATGGACTGGAAATGTTGTACCAATATAACTTTTGGTTTCAATGGAATGCTTAACAATGTAAATATTTATTGTTCCCATTAAAAGAGGTCCAAGTCTGTTCATATGGACTACAAATATGGCTTTAGTATGTTCTGTGACACGAGTTAGCACCGACTTAAAACGGGTTGAGCTATGTTCATTCTCTTCCTTCCTGTCTATCTTATTAAAAACTTTGATCTGACAAACAATTTTGATGTGCTGACAAATAGTTCTTGAGTGAGGTACTTTCTGATTCCATAATGGTTCATTCCTTGCTTTTCAAATGTTGTAGATCAATGGTCTCAATACTGCTAAAATACAAAGGACTTGCCTATTATCTTCCATCAGCTTGTTAAGTATGATGATTCCTAGGCATGCATGCATGTGAGAATGAGCAGTAAAATCTTCTTGTGCATCACATATAACACAGTAGTCAGCAGATGAAGCTATTTTTGGAATATTTATTTTATTTCCATATCCATCTCTCCCAAGACCATGCTCCTTTCCTCCATTGTATGTGTAGCTTCCACTTTGTATAATTCCTCCATTCCTTCCACATCCACCTCTGATTCGTCGTTTGATTTATTATCCATTTATTCTAATGATAGTTAAGCATGAGAATATAAGAACAACTAATATTTATTTGAACGTCTACTAAACAAGATAATGTGTCAAGGAAAGACCTATTGCAATTCTATCAGTACTTGCTAATATATATGGACAACATTCTTTTAATTGCTGCTATAACTAGGTACTCTACATCACTTGATCATCTTACTTGTCACAAATTACTTGTCCATTTATTAAATTAAGCTATTATTAATTAATTTGTTTTCTCATTTTATCCCTACAATTAAATATTGGAAGCTTGAAAAAATTTAGATCATCTTATTAGTATAAATTAGTAATAACCATTTTATCCCTACATTTCATAAGTTATCTAAATAACCATCAATATCAATAAAGGATAAATTTAACCATGTAAAACGGAAAGTGATGAGCGCGGAGGGAATATTGTTTAAGTCTTAACCGTCTCGGGTTCGAGTCTTTATAATTATGAAATCGTCTTTGTTAAGAAGCGTGATACCGAATTTAATCTCGCTCCAAAAGTAAACATCTGAAACCAAAAAAACAAAAAAGATCTGATCCATCCTTCTTATTTATATGATGACATAAAAAACCTACTCCATCCTTCTTATTTATATGACATATTGTTTGATTCGATAAGAAGCTTATGGGGAAAAAAAACTTTTAAAGTTTATAATTTAAAATATATCATGACATTATTTTGTATTACTATAATATGATGTTATTAAATGTACAAATATAAAAAGATAATGGTGTCGCTTTCATTTGTAGAAGAGTAGCACATATATGATTGATTACTTTAGCAAAAATGTCTTAGAATAAATTTAATCATCCCTAGGGCCCAACACTTATATACCCAAAAGTAGGTAGCATGACATAAAAATAGCGCAATTATGAGCTAACTAAAATTTAATTAGCCAGCATGAGATTGGTCGGTTTCACACAATCCTTTATGACACGTGTAAGATCACAAGATTAAAAACATTTTACTATATATAATGCATTTTTTAAAATCACGTGATTAAAAACAAACAAATATTTTTTAAAAATTTAGTGTCAAGTCAGAATTGATTGAGTATTCGTTCACTTTCCAATATTTAGAGTGTGAACATTATTGATTTCAGCCTACCCCCTCGAGTAGGACTCTATATGGTATGAATCTAAATTAATCAGACTCCAATACAAATGCTATTCCACGAAAAACCCGAAAAACAAAATGATCTTCTATTCACTTTCCATTTTAAGAGTGTGAAAACATTATGGATTTAGCCATTTAGGCCAACCCCCACTTTGACCCCAAAAGCAATTAGACAAGTGACCGTAAACCACCTTTGGAAAAATTTGGTCTCTTCACACACATGTTAGTTTTTTGGTGAGTAGAAACAGTCAAATCATATACTTCATCCATTCCAATTTATGTGGTATTTTTCATTTTTCGAGAGTTAAAAAATTTAAATTTGACCGAAAATTTGCACATGAAATCTTCAATTTTCTTGAAGTGAAATTTATATATTTGTAAACTACGTAAAAAGTACTATAAATCAGAATAATTAACAATTCAAAATAATTAAAAGATATATGAAAAATAAAAAATAAACTTGTTTGAATCTTTAAATTCGAAAAGTGTCGTATAAATTGAGACGGGAGGGAGTACTTAATTGGTACCGTGTATTATATAGAATGCGTGACACATGCTACATCTTTGTTTGACTAATCCAATTCTTCTTTTATTAAAAAAAAAAAAACTCAATTTAGAAAGACAAATTGGCATTGTATAAATCCTAAACTAGAATATAATTAATATTGACGTTAAGAAACTGTAATTTAGCTGTGACCGCGTAACAACAGCAAGCCCAAAACTGTCGTTCGTTGACATTCACGCCCACTTCACATGCATAGTTGCCAACTTCTTACTTCTTCTGCCACCCAATTATAGCCCGAGGTAAATCTAGAATTTTTAGAATATAAGTGAATCACTGAAATAAGAAAGGAAGAAAATGTATTAAGTGATAACTGATCCTTAATGTTTTAGGTAAATAATTCAATATATATACAATTAATTTTGTGCACCATTAAGCTTAGGGCTGTTGAAAATCGAACCGAAATCGATAACCGAAATCGATAACCTGAATCAAAAAAAGTTATTGGTTTATCAGTAATGGGTTATTCGTTTAGCAGTTCAGATAACGGTTTTGATTTTTTTTGTTATCGGGTTATCGGGTTATCAGTTCTTAACGGTTTGAGGTTTTTCTTAATGGGTTAACCGATAACCCGATAGTAAATTAAATCATTATATTTATACCATTTTGTATATAAAGTCTTTGACTTAGAGTTTAGTTTCCTACTTTTATTTCTAGCTATCTTGGTTATTCTACAATGTAAAAGTGTTTGCTTTTGAGCAAGATGCAACTTGTGAACTCATGTACATGATTCATTCGATTTGTCACCTTGTTTCTAAGTGATTTTCATTAATTTATTTTTGTGTCAAATCTTAACGGTTAAGCCGATAACCGAACCGATAACGATCAATAACCGATAAACCAATAACCGATAAGCCAATATCTTAATGGTTCTATAACGGTTTAGCATCTCTACAAACCGATAACCAATAAGTCAAAGCGATATACTTCAAAACCGAACCGAACCGACCGATACACAGCCCTAATTGAGCCTTCTTGTAACACGATATCAACAAATATATTATATCAAATTTTAAAAATATATACATAAAATATCTAGTTTTACGGAGAAATCATGAGTTGACGTAATTAATACATAAATTCGCCACTAAATCGATATACTACACATGTTAGAAATACTTGTAGACATTGAAAATTTGTGGGACTTTTCACGACGTGTTCAACTCTAGTTGGGACTCTAAAATATGTATTCGATTTCAGTTAGAATTCTTGGAGGCTACTCTAACCATAAACCCTAGCTTGTGTCTATATAAAGCTTATTATATTCTCTTAAAGAGGCATCTCGAATATTCCGCAATTTCATAGAATATTCATAGACAGATCAAAATCAATCATCCTAATTCGAGAAATACGCCACTAACGGCCCTCAAATCATGGATAAATCTTATGAGAGAAGAATCAAGGGAGGAACAGAATTATACCTACATATTTATTAATAAAGTTATATTTCTTCATATTTTATTTGTGATTGCAATTTATTTTCTGTCACTTTAAAATTTGTTGCAAACAATACTCTTTCGTGACTTCTTTTCTCCAACATGCATGGGGTCCGTGCAGAATTAAGATTTATATTGACGAGTTCAATAAAGTGGTTGAGAACTAGTGATCAATAAAGTGGTTGAGAGTCATGAGGTCTTAGGTTCGAATTCCACATGAGACAAACAAAAAAACTAGATGATTATTCACATATGTCCTAGACTATTGATAGACAGAGTTACCTGTTCTTGATGGGAGGTGACAGATATCCCATAAAATTAATCAAGGTGACCTGACCACCACGATAATAAAAAAATTATTGATCCATGAAACTTTTGAAATATTGCATTTAATATTTAGTATTTCTTGAAAAAGGGTCATAACGTTGGTTGGGACAATTTTACATCAATGATTGGTGTGGTTATATGATGTGGATCCAATGCTAGCAAATGTTATGTAAGTTCCATCACCCCAACAATTTCCATGTATATCACATTTTGGTTTACACTTTGTTTGTCAAGATTGATGTCGCACGCAATTGACAAAATTATCAACATAGATAGGGCCTTGCCTTTCTCAAATGATTTTAAGTATATATGTCTCTACATAAATTGATCAAATATACTACTTAAATGCAACTCTACATATATAATGAAGTTCTTAAACAAAGATTTAATGATTGCATATTTAGGTGCTAAATGTATTGATATAACTTAATTAGATTTTTTATTCGAGTTCTGAATATGAAAAAAATTATGTTACAAGTGTCACTCCCCAAACGAGTGCGCTGATTAAATTGGAGCTCAAACATAAATACCAAACACCAAATGAAAAAACTAAATAAACATAATAAGAAAATCTTGTTCCCTAAATTAGTAGAGTATTAGTTGTATATAAAACGAAACTGAGTCTAATCAGATTCTTTATTATTGGGGCCTACTATAATCTTCAATAATTAAAGAAACAAATCAGCAAGTTCATTCAATAATTTACTTCTTTTGCTAACCATAAAAAAAGGAAAATAATAAATGTTCTATGAAAAGAACTAAGGGACTTGTAACAAAATAAATCTTCTCTCCATTTCTTTTTAATTTCGAAAATCAATTTGATATTTTAAAATACAAAAATTTAAATGTTCAAAAACTATGTAAAAAATATTATGAATTACAAAGATTTCATATCAATAAAATAAAAAAGAGACCTATTAAAATGTTATTCAAAATTTATATAATTATTTGACTCTAAAAAAAATCTTGACAAATAAAGATAACTTACACAATCAGACAACTCCAAGAAGTCAAAAGTTGAACAAAAGAAATGTAACGTTCATCTTGTGAATGTTTTTATTTATTTATTTATATTAAAAGTAGGAAAAATGAGAAAAAGAAAAGTGATTTGTCAAGCTCGTTAACATGTTGAGAACTATTCAAAGTTCAATTGAAAAAAAAGAAAGATGTATTCATAAAAGTTATAAATGCAACGAAAATTAAAATTTGAATTTAAATTAATATTAAGTGATTTCTTTCTATTTATCTAAATAAATGCGTAGCACACTTAAAAAAAGATAATTATTTTTCAAGACCTAATATCAAATAGGAATTTTTTTTTAAATGTTAGACATTTATTTATAAAATTTCTAAAAAAAAAAAAGTGATATGAAAGTCCCAAGTCACCGTCTTTCTTTAGCGTCAAAGGCAAAATCCGTTTTCTTGCCCCCTCGAAACTTCCTTGAAATCGAAAGGCGCGTTCATACCATTCACACACGTTTTTCCTCATTAATTAATAATTCTTTGTACACCCATTTATCCCAAAGTCTCTATGCGTTCACACCACATTTAGCCCATATATGAGCCACCACCACCAATCACCCTTTTTCCCAGAAAATTCTAGCTCTTCAATTCCTCCACAAATGATGAATCATAACAGTTTACCCAATAAACGCCGCAGAAAAAGGAAAGAAACCCCAACTAATAGTACTGGTGGAGCTGAAAATAATGAATTTGGGTCTGAAAATCAAGGGGCTGTGAAAACTAAGGAGTTGAAACAGATATTAACATCTTTGTTGTTACTTGAAGAACAAGAAAAGTCCGAACAAGAGGAATTTGCAAAGGAAGAAGAAGAGAACAAACACTTATTCGAAGCGAATCATAAGAAAACAACTAAGGTGATGTGGGATTATTATTCAAATGTTCAACAGCATCATTCTGACTTAGAACATGGTGTTCGAAAACGGAAAGGGAGAGCCAATTCTGCTGCTGTTACTGCTACTGCTACTGCTTGTGTCCTTGCTTCTGCAGCAGAGGAAGAAGTCGTTTCGAGTAATAAATCTAGCGAAAAAGGTGCGCCTCATAGGCGATTGTGGGTGAAGAATAGATCAAAAGCTTGGTGGGATCAATGTAACAGTCCTGATTTCCCTGAAGAGGAGTTTAAGAAAGCGTTTCGCATGGGGAAAGATACGTTTGAATTGATATGTAATGAATTGACTTCTGTGGTTGCGAAAGAGAATACTATGCTAAGAGATGCTGTGCCTGTGAAGCAGCGTGTTGCTGTTTGTATATGGAGATTGGCTACTGGAGAGCCTTTGAGATTGGTTTCGAAGAGATTTGGATTGGGGATTTCGACTTGCCATAAGCTTGTGCTAGAGGTTTGTACTGCGATTAGGACTGTGTTGATGCCTAAGTATCTTCAATGGCCTGATGAAAAGAAAATGAGGGATATAAAGGATGAGTATGAGGATATGTCAGGGATCACAAATGTTGTGGGATCAATGTATACAACTCATATACCTATAATTGCTCCGAAAATTAGTGTTGCAGCTTATTTCAATAAGAGGCATACAGAGAGGAATCAGAAGACATCGTATTCGATTACAGTCCAAGGTGTGGTTGATCCAAGAGGGGTGTTTACTGATGTGTGTATCGGTTGGCCTGGTTCGATGCCTGATGATCAGGTACTGGAGAAATCCGCGCTTTTCCAGAGGGCGAATACAGGGTTACTGAACAATGTTTGGATTGTTGGGAATTCTGGATACCCTTTGATGGATTGGGTTTTAGTGCCTTACAAACAGCAGCAGCTGACTTGGACTCAACATGCTTTCAATGAGAAGATTGGTGAGGTTCAACGGGTCGCAAAGGAGGCGTTTGTGAGGTTGAAAAGGAGATGGTCTTGTTTGCAGAAAAGAACAGAGGTGAAACTACAAGATTTGCCCGTGGTGCTAGGGGCCTGCTGCGTGTTGCATAATATTTGCCAGATGAGGAATGAGGAAATGGATCCAGAACTCAATTTCGAGCTCATTGATGATGAAATGGTTCCCGAGATTCAATTGAGATCGACCAATGCTAGGCTTGCAAGGGATGCCATTGCTCATAATCTTCTCCACCATAACCATGCTGGTACTTCTCTCCTTTAATAATGAAAGGAGTTAAAACTTTGATGTGGTGTTCTTGATTCATGTAATTCTTTCAAGTTATTATCACATTTGTTTCTCTTAATGCTCTATTTAATCTCTTCATTAAAGTTAGTCCTTTGTGTAAACTGATGAAAATGTTGCTTTCTAGGACAATAGCAGACAAACATTGTATTTCATACTTCAATTACAAAAAATTGACTTGGCAAAAACATAAATTCTCTTCTTTTACATATACATGTAGCTCTTTTTCTTCTTGTTTGGTGTACATCAGAATCATCTTCCGTTCTAAAAAGAACGACACAAACATACTATATGATGTATTTTAAATCACAAGTTTTAAAACTCCGTATCAAATCAAACGGAACGGAGGGAGTAGTATGTTTGCATTGCATCCATATGTGTGTTATTCTATAGCAGCAATGGAACATTCTTGGAAGTGAAAAGGCTGATTTTCAACATCTTTTGAAGTATGAATTGTAAATATAATAGAGTGAGGATAAACTAAAGTTTGTTGTATGAATCTTGCTGACAATATATTTGAAAAAAAGGACAGCAAGCAGTGGGAAATCACTTTCAACTGGCTAATTGTTGGTTATTGGGGCAAGATTTGCATATTTAATTCCTAAATGTCAATTCTTGTTTCCTAGAAGAAAAATCTGTCTAGAGGCTACTTTATAAAATAAAAAGAAAACTTAAACTAAGAACCTATGGAATCTGACTGAAATTTATTGCTTTCCAAGATTACTACTCCCTCCATTTCATAGTATTTATTTGTTGCTAAAAATATATTTACTTGTTTAATTTATAAAAGTGTGAGAGTTAATTATATTCACTTTTATACTTTCTTTGTCCCTAAATTACTTGTCTAATTTTGACAAAATAATATTTTATATTTTTTGTACTCTCAATTTATTTAGAGAGTTAATGTTTTTGAAAAATGTAGAACTTCTTTGATGAGTAAATTGATTTTGGAATTCTATCAATTAATAAGGGTAAAATGATAAACACACCATGTCAATTATTATTTTCTTAATAGGTTATCAAGTCAAAATTGGACAAGTAAATAGGGACAGAGGAAGGGTGGCTGTTCGGTATTCGGTTTGGGATTATCAAATTTCAAGTTTGGTAATTTGGTAATTAATAGTTAAAAGTAGATACCAAATACCAAAATTTGAAATTTCGGTTCGCTGATTCGGTAATCGGTACATTAAATTTCAGTTTGGTATGGTATTCGGTAATACTATATTAAAGTTGTAGCCGATTATATTACAAAGTTAATACTATTTCTCCAATCATTTCTATTTTTTAATGTGGAGACACGATATAATAGAAGATCAATAAGTAAGAAGACATCAAGAAAAAACAAATTGATACAACTAAAAGACATGTATTTGAGTTGTTTATATTTATTCTTTAAATTTCTCTTCGGACTTGTACTAATGAGTAATGGACATGTTGATATAAGACCTTCATTAAGTAAATAATTCGGTATTTGAGAAATACGAAATATCAAATTGTACTAATGTCTCATACCAAACCCAAACTTGAATACCATAATTTTAAAATTTTACTCCCGAATACCATACGAAATACCCAATTACCGAATATCAAATAACAAAAATTTCGATTCGATTTTCAATATTTCATGTATAACCCTTCTTAGCAGGGGTATTGAGTATTCACACACTCCAAAATTATGAAGAGACAATTTTTGGATTTTCAAAGCCTATTAAGTACATGATAGCTTCATCAAAACTCTTCCTTTACTACTCTCTCTATTTTATTTTACTTGGCTTTTACATCAAAAATAAATATTTTATTTTACTTGTTTATTTTAGCAAAATTAAGAGAGTTTCATTATTATTTCTCATACTATTCTTATACTAAATAACTAAATAAAATAGTAATAGTCAAATTTAGAATTCTAAAGCATCATTATTGAAGTTAGTTTAATAAAATACATGTTTAATTATTTCTTTAAAAAAACTATATATGATAGGTCAACAGAGGAAGTATTAAGACTTCCAAGCCTAGTTGACACCAAATACCATGTTAAATCATTGTTTTCTCCATTGAACTTTAAAAATTATATAAAGTTGAACAAGTAAAATAACTTTTAGTTAAAGTTTTCTTAAGAGATGTGCTAAGTCACATGAGCCAAGTAATATAAAATGGAGGGAGTAGTAATTTGAAGTAATTACTTGTTATTTCTATATTAAGCTTGCGCTTAAACATGCAATATGAAATCATGATTTCATATCTCAAAATCTAAAAAAAAAATATTAAATTTTAGAGAGAAGTATTGAAAACACCTCTGAACTTCATGCAAATTATTAGTTTTGGCCCAGAACTATTGAAAGCCTTAAAAAACACTAATGTACTTGACTAACTAAACTCACATCATGACATAGCAAGTGGTCTCAAACTCTTGTATGAGCATAGGGCTCAAAAATAAAAACCGATAGAAGTGTTGAAAATGCCCTTAAACTTGACGAGAATTTAGGGTGTATTTCACTCATGTTGCAAGATCGATGGTGTATTTATGTTCAGTTAGTCAAGTTAATGAGTGTTTTTAATGCTGTCAATAATCAAGGGATGAAAGTAATAATTTGTGTCGAGTTTAGGGGTGTTTTCAATACTTCTCTTCAAATTTTACAAAAAATACTCATGTTTGGCGTGAAGAAATTATATGTTTCATGTGAAAGAATTATATTAAAAAAATAACTAGCTACTACTATTATTAACCAACATATCTTTTAAAAATTACGTATATTAGAAAGTTTGTAATCACAAACATTTATTTGTAAAAGGAATAATATTGTGATATGTAGTTTATCAATGTGTGCTTATAAAGATATTTTGATATCTTGTCTATGAATTATGTTTTGCACATTTGGTAAGATTGTATAAGAATTGGAAAAAATAATAATAGTGTTCACAACTTCTAAGATTTTCATGTTTATAAGAAAAAATAATACTTAAGAAATTCAAGTCAAAACAAAACTTCAACCGTATATCATTCATATCGCATGTCAAAACAGATCCTAAAAAGCATGATATCTTTTTCTAAAATGAAGTTTGATGCTAATCACCTTGAATACCCTTGTAGAGTAAATGTACCACCAAATAATATGCTTCTTTTAGAACTAAATTAGCCTTAATCAGCGATGACTCACAAATTTTGGTGGCATGTCCCATGTAGGATGAAAAATTAGCCATTCCACTATACAATATACTTATTTAGCAATATATTTAAACTTTGAGCTAATGTGAATACAAATCATGATCCCAAGTGTAGATAATAAGTTAACGGTCATAATCATTTGATGAGATGAGATTGGAGTTGAATAGATGCAGAGGAGGAGGGGATTTTCAACTAATGGATGGCTAATCGATTTTATTAGTTTAATGATAATGATTTTACATGGTTTCTTGTCAAGATTGTGTTGTCTATTTCACAGAAATTGTAATCAATTTGGTTACCTAGACATCATGGTTTTGTCATTTTCTATAAATTAAACACATAACAAATGTCATTTACCAATAAAATAAGAAAGAAGAGATTTGGGTCATTGGCATAAATGACTTTATTTGGAGTGATATTTAATTTTTGGCGTAACAGTTCAAGTTATACCATAGAACATAAGTTCAATAACAAAAATTATGTTTCGAGGCAAAAGCTTTTTAAACGTTTAGCATTGAAAATTAGCTACTACAAAACTTATGGCTTAGAATAAATATTTTTTAAGAAGTTCTTCCCATTAAAATTTGGTAATAAGTAAGGATGTTTTAGCCCTCAAATTTTCATTAAATAAGTAATAGAGACGAAAATTAAATACCATAATTTAAAGAGGCAAAAAATAAAAAACTATCCCAAAATAGGGATAATACAAGTAAAAAAAACTTGTGATTATGATTTTCAATTATTTTTTAATGCTTAAAAATTAATTTGAGAGTGATATTCATGTTTATCACCACAGATTGAAACATTGTTGGATGAAAATTAAAGTGAAAAAAAAAACTATAAACTCCATTGTTATGGTTTTTAAAAGCTTGAAAACCACATATATTTTTTTATAATATATTATTTTTTTTGACAAATAACATTATTCAATGAAAATTTGATTCATTTTATTTTATTGAAATTCATAGGAAACGAAACTCAACCTTTACATAATTTTATATAATAATGTAAAAATCACCTATCATACGTTATTATATATATAACTTTTTATAAAATAAAAAAAACTTGATACATTATTTATAGTATAAGTGTTTAATATTATATACCGAATATATAAACTTTGTTGCGAAAACTAAAGTAGTTGATTACGTGAGTATAAATTAAAAATATGATTACGTGGATGTAATTTAGTGGAAATGTGTCATACAAAATTATTAAAGAGAGATTTTTTTTGCAGAAATAAAATTATTCAAAGCGCGTTGGCCAAAATCAGATTCTATTCACACTAGACTGAAATATATTAAAAATGAATGATGGAAACAAGTACTAAAATATATTTATTTTATTTATATAATTTAGAAATGGGAAACGGCTGTTTTATAGTTTAGAGTAACATTTGATAACTATTGTCAATTTTATATTAGTAGTAATAAATTATACTCCCTCTATCCATTTTAATTATCATTTTACGTTTTTCAAAAGTTAATTTGATTAATTTTTAAAGTTAAATTAGATTATATTAATTCGATATTTTAAATAAAAAAATAGATATTCAAAAACTATACAAAAAGTCCTATAAATTCTATTTTTTTACATATTAATATGATGAAAAAATATATTGTAAAATGTTAATCAAAAATATTATTATTTGATTCTATGAAAAAATATTATGACAATTGAAAAAGGAAGCGGGTAGTATATTATATACAACACACAGTGACATAGTTAGCAAGCATAGAGGAATGTCGTGACATCAATGATTCTATTTTTATTTTGAATAACCACCGCCAATTAAAATGGATCTCTTCGATAAATAAGCTATTTATTTTGTTCATCATTACGATGTAAATCTCTTAATTTTTAATACTAATTTCACGGTATATCCATTTTTTATAATGTCTTTTTAGTAGGGGTATGCAAAAATCGAATCGATCTGAAAGAAGTGTTATTGGTTTATTGCTATTGAGTTATTGGGTTAATGATTTTATAAGAAAAATTATCGGATTATCAGTTCAGTATTAGTTTTTAATATTGGGTTATTGAGTAAACTGATAATCCATTAAGAATATAGTAATATACTACTTTTACTCCTACATAAATATTAAATATTAATCTCAATATCTTACTAGTTATGTCTATCATTTAGCCTTCAATTCATACTTCACTGTGACTTTGAGTTCACTGAACTTCACATTATACAAACCGTTAAAACCTAAAGTAAGAACCCTATTCCTCTTAATTTCTCTTTGTGTTACACATGTATAGTTTTTTTCATGTTTGTTATTATTGTTTCTATTTTATGAGCATTTGTAAAGTAACATTATTGTCTTGTCGCGTCAAATTTATTAGAGAAGTCATACATTTGTTTGACAAATATTTTCTTATTGGTTAAACCAAAAATCGAACCATTAAGGACCAAAACTGATAAAAAAAAATATCTTATTGGTTTGATTATTGGTTTAACGTATTTAAAAATAAAAAACTGATAAATCAAACCGATAATACATAAAATCAAACCGAACCGATCGATCCACCCAGGATACCCCTTAAATCAGATGCTTATGTTTTTAGCTATTTTTTCGGGTCATAATTCACTTTATATAATTAAATTTTGATTTTAATATAATATATATCTTTTAGAAAATAAAAAGAAGAAGAACAAAACACTCTATTCAGATTTATTTATATGATTATTATATAAGAGTGTAAATGATGTTATTTGAGCTAAAATAAAACGTATTGATTTAGTAGGTAATATATTCGTCCTTGGGAAATATTTAACCATAATATTTTGGGATATCTCTAAAGTTGCACTAGCATGTATTTCGTAATTGGTATGAATAAAAACATTTTTTCTAAAAAAATAAGCTCTTTAAAAATAAATAAAATGACTTTCCTAATCAAAATATGAAAAAAGAAGTTTCATTAATGACATTTCAAATTATGTCCTCCCCACCATTCAACGTCGCATAGTATTTATCTAAATTAAATTAATTTATTTTCTTAAAAAATATTTTTCAATATTCATTCATTACCGAACACACCCTTTAATTCTATGCACGTCAATTTTTTAAAATTCTAATTATCTTGCTATACGCTAATTAATACATGATTCGTACAAATAAATTAATAAGATTTAGTGACTTAATTAATACATGATTCGTAATAGACATATGCCACCCGTTTTAAGAGGACGAAATTAAGATTTAAGATGGGTAAAAAACTTAAGTATACAACTTAAGTAACTTAATTACTATTATATAACAATACTTTTTTTTCCACTTATATAGCAATACTTTTTCTACAAAATTAGAATTTATATTTATTTATTTATTTTAAAAACGTAGGTCAGCCACCAAATCACATATCCCTTAATTTTCTCCAATTATTTTACCTTTCCTGATTTACTCAGATTTGTTAAATATTCTCTCCCATGAAGAGAGGTTTCTAACAAAAATAAAACTCCATGACTACTCTGATCGACAATTCAAAATGGATATCAACAATTTTTCAATTCTAATACAACACAACGGGCGATGGGACTCATCAGGTATGTGAATAAAAAATGATTGATTTGGTGTTTATATTGTACGTTTATATTGTACGTTATTGTGGTCTAAAATAAAATTTATATGAATCTGTTAATAGCATGGTGCATCTGGTAATCTTTTAGGTTTAATAGCATGAGACTCATCAGGTACGTTTTTTGGTATAAATTTAATTTTTTTGTTATATTATTAGGTTTAAGTAAAAAAAAATTCTACGAGTGATATTTTTTGGTGGTATAGCAAATCAACTTTGGTGGTTATTAAACAACCGATTCACTGAATATTTTTTTGTATAACTTTATGTTTAATTGATTACCGCACCAACGTAAGTTATTGTGCGTATAAAAACACCTAATTCAAAATTTTCTTATTATTTGTGATCTTGTTTAATTGGTATGTTTAATTGATTACCGCACCAACTGGTTTCTTATCAATATGGTGTTATTGTTAATATTTAGACCTTATACAAAGACCAACTTCAAGTTAAAATTCGGGTACGTGTACTAGTGTGTCTAAATTGAAAAATTATTTTGGTATGTTATCAGATGTAATTGGTATGGTATATGTCTTATATAAAGAACATAAACAAATAATATTCTGGTACATGTGTTGGTGAATTTGTTTGTATGATTGGTGTGATAACGAATTTTATACCTTAATCTCAATTACTTATGGTATTAGTAATTTGGTGTAATTGATATTCTGAATAATGTTTTGGTGTGTGATTTGGTGAGTGAAATGATAAGTGATTTGGTAAGTGAAATTGTGGTGTCTGATTTGATACGTTTTTTGGTGTTCGATTTTGTAAGTTTTTTGCTGTGGATTTGGTAAGTTTTGTTGTAAATATTATCGTACACCAAATTGGTGTATTAATTTGCCTGAATTCGTATATATAACATGTTTAAAGAAATATTGAGTTGCATACTTTAATGTAGTTGATAGTGTAAATTATGACTTGGTATATGAAAAGTAAGTGATTTTGTAAGTGATAGTTACCAATTATGGTGCGTGATTTGGTAAGTGATTTGGTGAAAATGTATTTCCAGACAACTAAATCAGTTCTCATAAGCCGTTTTGATGCCAGCATACCTATCTTATAATGATACATTTATTGGTGTATTAATTTGCCTGATTTGATATATATATAACATGTTTAAAATTGTTGGTCTGATAACTACTTATTGGTGTAAGGCATCGCAAAGGTGCTATGTAGTTTTTTTTGGTGAAAATGTTGGTATGGCAACTACTTAAAAACAACACTCATTTGTATACCATTAATTACCCTACTAACTACCAAACTGTGTAATGTAGTTTTGTTTTTGGTGAAAATGTTGGTCTGGCAACTAATTAACAACAACACCCATTTGTATACCATCAATTACTAGTCTAACCACCAAACTGTGTAATTTAATTTATATATGAAATGCATTCTGCTAATTTTGAAAACTGATTGATAATTTGTAATTTTATACAGGTAATTACATGAATTACAATATTGAAGGAGTAACGTATGATGCAAACACTAAATACGAAGGCTTGATTACTACTATATCTTCCCAATTGGGTGTGGATATGGCCATATTTCATTTAGAACTCAAATATGTCGTGAGTGGTCTATCTCCACCAATGAAGATTCATAACCATATGGAAGTCCAAGTTTATTTAGATCAAAAGAGATGCAATTCTGATTTCTTTTCAAATATCCCTTATGTGTAACATGTGTCGTATATTTTTTAATGTTAAATGAACTTTATTTCAAAGTTGATTAATGTTTATTGTCTTATTCATATTACTGAAGTAGTAATTGTTATATGATTAGTATTTATAATTGAGGGTTGAGTGTTTATTGAGTATGAACTTACCTTATAATAGACAATTTTATAAAAGTAATAATACATAAATGCAGATATATATGTGGTTATGAATTGTGAATAAATTGTTACCAACAAAGTGTGTCATTTAATCAATATTGGTTTATTTTTCCAACGTATAATGTTTCATGTTGGTAATATAAACCAACATTCTAAATGGATTTTTAATGCCTTCTGGTGTAAATCGTAGGATTGGAAAAAAGAGATTTAACACCGCAATGAAACACAACAGTTTGACATAATATACACACAAACATTATATGTATTTGTAGTTAAATGAAATATAAGGACCAATACTAGCAGATTATAATAATATTAGCTTGATATTAACAAAGTTCATAATAAAAAAGTGGTATGCAAAGACTTTATTTTTGGTATTCTATAGCAACCTAACCAATAAATCTGGAAACAAATACTTAACAAACATGGTTGCTTAATGTGCTCATGTTTGACAGCATAATAGAACAAACATTTTGACAGGGTAATAATAACCAAAAATCCAAATCTCATACAAAAGACACTAAACAACTAACAAATGATAAAATGAAGCAATGGTGCAAGATTGTCCAAACGGAAGCAATGGAGAAATAGAGGAAACACAGGAAGAATTCTAGAAGGGAAGCGTGCTAACTATGGAAACAATAATGTTGGAAAGAGAATTATTTTTTTTACTTTTACCTTACCTAGATTATATCACATAAGGAATAAAATAAAAATAAATATTATATTAAAGGACAGTAACGTGTAAATTAAGGAGTAATGTTGGAACTTTTACCTTACATAGATTGTATCACATAAGAAATAAAATAAAAATAAATATTATATTAAATGTCAGAAACGTGTAAAATTAAATAAACATCCATAAATTTAGGCACGTAATCCTATAAGGAGGGGAGAGAAAATTTGAAAC